>ML859404.1:0-17101 GCA_009831015.1 Picea engelmannii | reverse complement strand
GAGATGACCTGGCACTGTGACTTTAAGTAATCTCTGATACACTTCATCCATGTCTGTATATTTAGAAAATGTAGGCTTGATGATGAATATGTGTTTAATCTCATGTTGGATACTAATATCCAACTGCAGGGCATCCATGAATGTTTTTCCTGTGATGCTTCCTTGTATCCCTGCAAACTTGGAATTGTCCTTAGACACTTCAGCCAATCTCTTCTTGTAGTCAGGGAGTGTCACTAGTTTGTCATTAATGACCTTTAGACCAGGCAAGCCTTTCTTTTGGAGAGCATCTATCTTATTGAAAAAATTTTGTACTCCTTGATCCATGACTTGAATCTTCTCCTCAAGATAAATCATGAGACCTCTTTTGGTTAGAACCCTTTTTACCTCAAGTATAGTTTCCGTCCTGTCCTCGATCTTTAGTTCTTCAAGTTCCTCTCTGGTCTTGGAATTCAGGAACCTGATGATTTCATTTGCTTGTGATGGCATGTCTCCCAGCTCAATTCTGATTTTATCCACAGCCTATTTGCTCCTCTCGAGCACCTCATTTTGTTCAAACATGATTTGAACCATTGGCCAGATTTCATTTATGGACTTGGAAATATCTGTCTACACAATCTCTTTAACCTCAGCCAAAGTCTTCCCTGCCATTGTCTGCTTTTCGAGCTGCTGTAACTTCTTCTTGATTTGCTCATTCACCTGCTTTTCTTTGGATAGGCTTGTCTGGAAAGAAGTCTTGAGCTCTTGGAGGTTCTCCACTTCTTTCTTAAGCCTGCTGATTTCTGATTCTTGTAGGATCATCCTCTCCATGGACTTGGCAAGGTCTATTGTTCCTTCTGGTAGTGGCACTGATGTTGCAGATGGAATGACTGTCACTATTGTTGTGCTCAAACCTGCAATTGGGATAGTACTCAGTGGAATGCCTTCCATTGGCTTCGCCTACTCTTTCTCCTTTAGGAGTCTTTCCATATCAGACTCCATTTCTTTTAATTGAGCATTCTGCTCCATGAGCAAATTCAACATCTCATCCTTTTCACCTTCCTTTTATGCTATCTCCTTTTCCTGTGAGTCCTCTGTTGGCGGGAGCTTTAACTGTTTTCTTAAGGATGTGATGTCAGCATTTTTCTTTTTAATCATCTCTTTGGCAACCTTGACGTTCACCGGGTCGTAACCAATTTTGAGAACTAGTTCCTCCAGCGTCTTGATTCTGTTGTCTTTCGCGAAAGATGATATTTCCTCCAGCTTGAGTTGGGTCTGAGCATTGTTCAAAGACGCTTGAGACTTTGCTGCAGAAGCTGAAGCATGGGCCAATGTGTGGAAAACCATCTCCCCTATTTGTTTATGCAGATCCATATGATCTGTTGGATGCCCATCTTTCACTTGGAACTCAAAAGTGGCCCTCTTGTAATCTGAAATAACCTTGGGATCCGGTACTTGTGCTTGGAGGTAGGCCATGTGCATTCTAACCTTTTCAGTGTCAAAGGCTGACAGAAGCCTATGCTGAGCTGTAGATGACTGCTTCCGGAACTGGGCATAAGTGTTGCTAGTGAGGGTCTAGTTTTTCTTTTTGATCAAATCATACTTTTCAAAAATGCCCAACTTGGGACCAGTTTTACTTGGCAGAGTATCCAGGGGAGAATCTGTGGATTTCTTTGGTATTTCTATTGTGATTGCTTTAAGTTGGATCGAACCGAAAGGTAGAGTGACTGGATTGACCCCTGTGGTAGTTACTGTGGTATTCAGGACCTCTTGTTCTATTTTCATGCCAGGCGTTGAAACTGTCTTTGGCCTCTTGGTGTGCATCTTGAACTCCTCTGATGACACCTCTGTTACAGGAGGAGAGGACTCCTGTCGGGGCCTCTTCTCCTTGGGGACCTGGGATGTGGTAGTAGGTGGCAGACTCGTTGAGGGCACCTGCTGTTCCACTTCAACTTGTTGTTCAACGTCCATCAAAGTATCAGGCATCCAAACTGTTTGATTTGCAAATTTCTCGATCTCTGGCTTGGACTCATGCGCATATGGGACATTCTTATTTTTCACTCTCATTTCAGAAATGATCCCACATGGATCATAGTGCCAGGTGAAACTTGTAAAGAATTTCATCTCCTTTAACATTCTATCTGCTTCCTCCCCTGCGCCTCGACTATTGCAAATGAAAGAACCAATCTACCCCTTGATCCGCAATTGCTGCTTCTTCTTCAGGGAAACAAAGTGAATATCATCGGAATTCATTATCTGCCTAATATATTCTAATGCAAAAATCCTTACCGATACATATTTTGGCAGCTTGTAGGGTGTCAATTCGCACCTGTAAACCCGGATCTCAGTGTGATTCTGATACAAGTACCAGTCTCCTGTCTTTGCGTCTTCCGAGAGATGTAGAATTCTTTGGACCTCTTCATTTATTCGTGGCTCGGGCCTGCCGCTCAGCATGCTTACCACTGGGTAGTAAAACTGATCAATGAAAGCTTTGAAGTCATATTCAGTAGAATTACGCTTCAGGAGAGAAGTCCATGTTGTGACTGGCTGGGGCCTTCCATCTGCATCCATCTTCTGCATGGAGAAACTGAATTTGTCGGCTTGAAAGTAAACGAACATATACGCCAGTATGGAAGAATATCTTAACATCCCCTCTGTGCCAAAATTCACGAATTGTTCATGAATATTATCGACCAAGAAGGTGTTGTAGTCGAACTGCGTGGTAGGTTGTTCATCGTTTGAGAAAATGGACAGAAAACCTAGGATGGGCTCATCCACCCATTGATCAGAATAGTAACCAAGCAGGGCACACAGGGGGTTGGTGGAAGGGAGTGGAGCGGAAGTGGGGAGGAACAACTCAAATATCTGAGCTCTCTGAGGGAAAGTCATTTTTTGATATAACTCTGTGAGGATTTCTAAATTGAATGGGGACGTAGACTCAACACGGGGTATTTGCATCATCTGGTCAATATCTTTGGGGGTGATGAAAAAGAGGACGTCTTTAGGCGAAGAAACGATGGCTTTCTGGTCGGGGACATAATGGGCTTGGCATTTGAGGGTGAATTATGGGAAATGATGAATCTGGGGTAAAAGATACAGGGGCAAATTGGACTCCCAGAGTCCAATTTCGTTGCTCTGGTCCAGGAACACCTCCTAGAGCCATGACTCAAGATCAGAAAAGTCAAAACTGCAAATCGTATCTGCTATCAATCGATCTTTATCGACCAAGGGAATTTTTTCCAGGTCGACAGGGGGAGGAAGAAAAGGATTCTCTTCTCCCTCTGCTTGTCTTGGCTTTGACACCATTTCAGCAACTGTACCTGCAATAAATAATACATTAGTGGGTCGACTAAATGCGGGTGAAAGCGACGCTGAAGCAATGGAGGAATAAGAGGTTTCTGGCATGATGGATGAATAACGAATGAACAGGGAAAACGATAGTTTTATTCAAAAATGGGGTCGGTTTGGTGCGGGAGAGAGGTCAGCAGGATAACGGGTATGTTAACCTGTAATGAATGGACAACCGGCCACTTGGGATGAGGTGGGAGATGACGGTGGCCAAAGCATACGGAGGTGTGACGTGGAGGCTGGTGATTTGAGGTAAAAGTCGCCAAAAGGGGTTGATCATGAGTGGAAAGGGTAAAGGCCTGACAGCAGTTATGGAAGATGACATGCCCCCGAGAACAAGTGGGACAAGTGAACTCAGTGGAGGATGACATCCATGAGTGACGAGATGTCAGATAGCATGTGAGGGATGGGACATGAGAACCAATAGACCGACGCCACGAATGACCAGGGGCCCTCCGAAAGGAAATATCTATTTCGAACCCCCCCCCTTGGTTAAAGGCAGGACACCAGGGGGGGTCCAAAATTCATTTTGATCCGTTGATCTGCGCACTGGTTTCCAAGCCGCAGATCTTAGCGCGCTCCTTAATACCCATTCCGGACCCCCCCCCTCCATTAAAGGCAGAATGGAGGGGGGGGGTCCGGAATTCAATGTGAACCATAGATTTGAGCACTTTGTTTTGGTCCGTCTAGATGTGTGCCCAAGTTATTACCAATTCCGGACCCCCCCCGCTCCGTTAAAGGCAGAACAGGCGGGGGGGTCTGAAATCGAATGTGGGTCGTGGATTCACGTGCTTTTTTCTGGACCGTCCAGATCTGCGTAAATATTATCACCGATTCCGGACCCCCACCCCTCCCTTTGGTTAAAAGCAGAACACTAAGGGGGGTATGGAATGTTATATGAGTCGTTGATCGAGGCTTCATGATCTGGACCATTGGAAAGTGAATGTAACATAAATCATGAGCAGAGACATAAGGGCTTGGGGAAAAACTTAGGATAAAGCATTTTATGGGTTTTTCTTCAAATTTTGGAGAGATATCACCATGGGGTTTTGAACAAAATATCCTTAGGCATTTGGGACAAGGTGTAACATCTTTATAATCTGTTTTCATGGAGGGTGCAACAAATGAAACAACTAACCTACATGATAACCTATCTTCCTAGGACAATTAACCCAGATTAAATTGTTGGGTTAAGAAATTACTCTACCTTAGGGATATCTGACCAGGATTAGACAGTCTGGTCAGATTTATTCACTAATCTAACCTAGGGATATCTGACCAGGATTAGACAGTCTGGTTAGATTCATTCTCTAACCTATCAACATTGAAAATTTAAAGGAACTTGGTCATGCTTGAAAGGTATGACCAAGTTACTGTTATTGCATGGGGCTTCTGTTCAAATTCTTTTATGCCCTCTTTTCTTTTTCTTTTGTTTTTCTTTTTTCTTTTCCTTTTGTAAAATGAAAAATCAATTGCCAATAAAAAAACTAGATACAGATAATATCCATAATATCCAAATCATAAGTTGATTCCCATAATTTATGGGGTGATAACAGCGGCTCGACCTGCGGATGGTACTTTCCCTATTAAGTGCCAAGAATCCAGTTTCCTGTCATTCTGAACATATCTGTCTGGTAGCCTTCGTTGGTCTTATTCTCAGGAAAACTTTGAAAAACAGTGATCAACAACTTAGGGCCTTATCTTCGGGCTTCAACAAACTAACCAATGTTCTTCACTCAGAAAATGCAAGTAAAGAATGAAAATTAAAACTGGTATGTACAATGGAGAGTGAATTCTTCAAATTTCTTACTGAGGTGGGACATAATGTTTCAACATTCTGCCATTCACAGGTGCTCCTAGCAGATCTAAACCATCGACATTGTTTAGCAAAAAGGCATTGTTTCCTCTGAAATCTTAGATCATGTAGGGCCCTGTCCACAGATTGTCAAATTTCCCATGCTTTCCCTTGTCCTCGTTCCTGGCATCCCATCTCAACACCAGGTCTCCCAGCTCAAAATCATCCTCCTTGGTTCGTTTTTCAAATATCTTCTTGATGTTCTCTTGGACGACCTGTGTTTTGTTGAAAACATATTCTCTAGTCTGTTGCAAATGAATCATCTGATTGATTCGTCTCTGGGAGTCATTTGGCTCAGCTTGCATCTCTTGAAGTAAATTCATGACAGGGACTCCCAAAGAAGTTGGGAAAACAACCTCAGTATCGTAGACCATTTGGTATGGTGACATACCAATTGGCCTTTTGTTGGTCAGTCTATCTGCCCATAAAGAAAATACCAGCTTATCATGCCATGATTTTTTATTCTCCTGCAATGTTTTCTTGATGATATTTACCAAAGTCTTGTTTGAGGATTCCGCCAACCCATTCCCCTGAGGGTAGTAGGTTGTGGAATGCCCCAAGCCAATGTGGTAACGATTGCAGAAATCAATGAGTTTCTTCGACCGAAAGGCAGTTGCATTGTCAGTAATGATCTTTCTAAGACAACCAAAACAAGACAAAATATTATTTTCAATAAATTTGATAATAATAGAGTCAGTGGCTTGCCTGCTTGGTACAGCCTCGATCCATTTGGTAAAATAATCAGTGGCAGTAAGAATCCACCTATGTTGGCCTGAAGATGGAGGGTGTATTTCTCTAATGAAATCGAGTCCCCATTGCTGGAAAGGAGCCTCAACTGAAATTGGTTTAAGAGGTAGAGGAAGGAGTTTCCTTTTACCCTCAAACAGTTGACACTGGTGACATGTTGTTACTTTATGATGTACATCTGCAAATAGGGTGGGCCAGTAAAATCCATCTCTGAGTATTTTGTTGGCTGTAACCTTCCAGTTCAAATGACCACCACATTCTCCTGCATGAAACTCCTGCAACACTCTATCAGCTTCATCTTTCAGTAAACAATTTAAAAGAATACCTGCAGGGTCTTTCCAATACAAATTTCCTTCTAGAATATAGAACTTCAATGCCTTTAACTTTAAAAATCTATCTTTAGTTTTAGTTAAACCAGGGGGAGCTTGTAAATTTTGTAGAACAAAAATAAGGTCTGCATACCATGGAGAGTTTAGAAAAACCTCTCTAATGTTTGGAGTTGCCATCTCGCCCTGTTCATCTGCAACATCTAGAAAATTAATGTCAAGAGCCTGAAAGTTAGATTCATCCATCAACTTAGCAAGGCCTCGGCCTTTGATCATCTTTGTTGGCTTAATTTCTATGTCATATTCTAGAATAACTGCAATCCATTTTCCCCTTCTCCCATCAGGGTTGTCTTCTGTCAAGATATCTTTTACTACCACGTTTGGAACATAAGCTATGATGTGGGAATGGAGAATATAGACCCTAAAGTCATTTATAGCCTTTACCAAAGCAAAATCCTTCTTCTCCATAATATTGTAGTTCAGGGCAACATCTCTTAAAGCTTTTCTAAAGAAAGCTATGGGTTGTTCATACCCTTCACTATTCTTCTGCAGTAATATAGCTGCTATAGTATTTTCAGATGTGAAAGAAAAAAGATAGAAATCTTTAGTGAAATCGGGACTAATCAAAACTGGGGCTTCTGTGAGTGCTCGTTTGACTTGTTCGAAGGATTGTTTGGACTCAGAGTCCCATTTTATTTTTGCGTCCTTTTTTAGAATGTTTGTAATGTTTCGGAGGAGCTCGGCCAGATTAGGAATGAATCTTCGAAGAAAGTTAATTTTCCCTATAAAAGACTGTAGTTCTTTGAGGTTTCTTGGGTGTTCTAACTTTAGTATGGCCTCTATTCTACTGGGGTCAATTCTGATTCCCTCTTTAGAGATGATATGTCCCAACAGTTTACCCTCTTCTAACCCAAAAAGACACTTCTTGGGATTTAATGAAATCCCAAACCTTCTACATTTTTCGAAAACTCGTCTAAGGTGTCGCAGGTGTTCATCATCAGATTGGGAAAACACAGTCACATCATCTAGATAAACGACAATAAACTTACCAGACTCTTATATGAAGGCAATATCCATTGCCCTCTGGAAGGTAGCTACTGCATTCATCAGACCAAAAGGCATCTTCACATACATGAAAGTGCCCCATGATGTGGTGAAAGCAGTTTTTTCTTGGTCGTCTGGGTGAACTAGGACCTGGTTGTAACCCGAGAAACCATCTAGCAGAGAAATTCGACTGGACCCGACCACCCTTTGCAGGAGGTGATCCATTGTAGGCAAGGGGTAATTATCCTTCAGGGATGCTTTGTTCAGATTTCGAAAATCTATGCAGAGTCTGATTTCCCTAGTTTTCTTACGTGTAGGGACTAAATTAGAAACCCACTTAGAGAAACGTAGTGGGACTATGATCTTGGCATCGTACATCTTCTTGATCTCTTTTTCTATCAGGGGGAGCAACTTGGGATTTATCCTCCTAAGTTTCTTCCTGAATGGTTTCTGGTCTTCCTTTATGGGAATCTTGTGTTGTATGATGCTGGTGTCATAGGATTTCAAATCTTCATATCCCCAGGAAAAAACATCTGAATATTCTTTGAATAGCTCAATGTACTTAAGATTTTGTTCTGGGGGTAAAGATTTGGACAGTTTGACCATCCTGGGCTTCTCTTCAGTTCCTATATTGCAGTCCTCTACCTCTTTCCCATGAGCTTCTATTTTTGGTTTCTTAGCTACATCATCATTGTCAAACAGATCTTCTAAAGGGACAAGACCTCTAGGTAAAACATTGCTTTTCAATTGTAAAACGTCGACATACATTTCTTCATCTCCTAACTCTCCTGAATCTACTGTATCTTCTATATCTACCGTATTCACACTATCTATTTCAAACTCAGAATTATTTACATTCTCGTTTTCATTTTCTAAATCTATGTTTGTACATTCAAAATCATTCTTGCATTGCAGAAAGTCCTCTATCTGATCGTCATTTCCAAACACTTGCCAGTACCTGATATTATCGGGAACCGTCGGTCTTCATTTCACTTCAACAGTGTATGGGCGAGTTTGGTGGAAAGGAATCTTGCAGGAAGCTGCTGACGTAGCCAATCCGTCAGCTAGAATATTTTGTCCTCTCAGCATTACCTGCAAGTCAACCTCATTAAAACACTTCAAAGCATCAAGAACAACATTCCTGTAGGCTCTAAGGTGTGGGTGTTTAGCAGCGTACTCACTTTTAATTTGCTTGATTATTAATTTAGAGTCGCCTCTTATCATTATTTGCTTAGCACCAACTTTTTTCAACAGCTTCATACCGAGCATTAAAGCTTCGTACTCAGCGATGTTGTTAGTGCATTGGAAATTTAATTTATAGGAATGATTTTCTGAATACCTGTTTCGATGGTTATGCACCCAGACTCCAGCTCCTGCTCCTTCTTTACTCACGGCTCCATCGAAATCCATACTCCAGAAATCAGCCGGGAACTCTTCTATTATCACGTTCTTCATCTTAGTTACCTCACCGTTTTCTGGGCCTACATCTTGGCCAGATACATCTTCCATCAGCTGAATATCTAGATCTTCGGTATCACCATCATTGTACAAGATGAACGAATCTAAATCAGAATGAGCAGAATAAAGGGGGTAATTGTGAGGTTTCTCTTGGCTACTGACCATGTACTTCATCAGTGTTTCTCTGTATAACCTCCTCTGTTGTCCAAACACTGGGACAGTGGCGTAAGACATATCCAGCTGCAGGGTTCCTTTCAACTTAGCTCCCCAAGATCGGGATAGAAACATTCCATACTTAGGCAGGATGTCTGCAACAACCACGTCCATTACCATGCTTTTTGAAGGGATCTGAACCAGGGTGATGCAAAGGTCCTTAATCAGACCAATACACTTGACTTTGCTAGAGTCAAATGAGTGTAGATCTTTGTAAGGCCTAGTGACCTCCAATCCCAGTTTTTCCATTACTTCTTTAGGCATCAGATTGTGTGAGGCACCTGAATCCAGCATGGCATTGTGTAAAATCAAGTCATGTATGTTCAAACTGATGTAAAAAGGGGCTACATCACTGGTATCGTCTCAACCATTTACTTCATGTCCGAAAAGGAGTTCGGGATGATCATCAGTAAGGTTCACAGTGTCTGAATGAGTCACTGATCCAATAGTCAAGGCCTTGGTGCCTATGTCAGGTTCAATGGCTAATTCTTTTAGTACCTGTGAACGATAACCGCCTCTGTTCATCAACTCTGTAAGTGGGATAGGAATTTTAATTTTGGCCAATTCTCCCTCTAGGCTAAAAGGCGCAGGAGTTCGGGTCTGTCTCATTGATTCTGGTTGGTCCACCATATTCTTCCACTCAGGAGTACTGGGTGGATTAATAGGTGAAACTTCGGGCTATGTTGTTCTTTTCAGTATGGTGATGTTTTTCTTCACGGGGGTGTCTGCTTTACTCTTCTCAGAAGCCTTTTCAGCAGTAGTCTTCTCAGGAGTTTTCTCGGTCTCAGCTACCCTCTGCGTTTCGGTAGTCTTTTTCGAGGAATTTCCTTCTGTCTTCTTACTTCGCAGATTGTATTGACGATGCACCTCCAAAATAGCGTTCTCAAAGGCCTGTTGTTCCGCATCTTCGACTTCCTCACTTACCTTTGTTTGATTAAGCAGAAAGAGTTCCTGCTCTTCTTGAGTAATGAAAATGGCCTCATTGTCGTGAATTCCCATGAGGTTGATATGAGTGTCCTCCAATTCCTCAATTACTTCCCCCCCTTCATCAACATAATTTTCCTGCAGGGGAGGTCTGATCGGCTGATCAGGACCTCTCTGATCCCTTTGATCTCTTTGATCTCTTTGATCTCTTTGCCTGATTTGAGGAGGGTTTCTTCTAAAATTGGGGTTTCGAATCTGAGGGGCAGGTGTGTTGTATCTCGGAGGATTTTTGTATGAAATACTTGTTCTTTCTATCAATAATTCCAAAGTTCTGACCACAAAATCCAATTTGGAATTAGTGGTTGACGTGGAAGGTTCTTCTTTGATCGTGACTCTCCTTTCTTACCTTTAATGGGCCCATTTCGTTAACATATTAGCCTCCACACTAATAGCACTTTCCTGCATGTCTTCAAGGGTGGCAGCGTTTCTTTCTCTTAATTGGTAAGACATGTTAGGATCGAATCCATCAGGGAATTTAATCAATGCCAAACCCTGGGGAGGTTTGATTTCAGTTGGGATTGCATTATACAAATTGTTAAAACGGGTGCAATAATCTTGTACCGTCTCACCTTGATTTCTTTTTATATTCTCGTATTCTGACAGTATTTGGAGAGGGTTTTTATTTACCTCCCATCTGTCGAGAAAACTTCTATGGAACGCAACAAGGTCAGGAATTGAGGCGGCGAGTAAAGCTCTGAACCATTTCTTTACTTCTCCTGTCAGACTTTGGGTGAACAATCTCATTTGAACGTCAACTTCGTCAACTTCTTGCAAATCAAAGTAATCGTTCATTTTATCCACATGTTGTTGTGCATTTAATGTACCGGTTGCGTCGAACTGCATAAGTCTAGTCTGGTAGTTTTGGGGCATGGCATGTAGTGGTGTGGCCAACACCAAAGGGGCATACCGAGCTGCCATGATGGGCAGAGGAGGTGGGACGACGACCTGGGTGATTGGAGAGGTAGCGACAGAAGACGAGGATGATGAAGGACTGGGCGGTACTGAGATAGTGATTTGTAGTTTAGTCGTAGGAGACAATACTTCGAGGGTTTGGGGTTGCAACACAGTTGGGTCAAAGACAAGCCTAGACACAAAGGTTTCAGACCGTGTTCTAACAAGGTTTCGTGGCAGAAGAAGATCAAGATCAAGGTTTTGAAAGATATCTGGTTCTCCAGAAAAGGAAGGAGACTTATGAAGGGGAGTATAACTCACTGAACTGGTAGCCAAGGTCTTTCGCCTCAACAACTGCTCGGGATTATCTATCGCTGTAGAGGGTTTTGGGTCTGGATGAGATCGCGTGTGAACCTTCTAGGGAGCCAGAACTTTTAGTTTTTTATATACAAATTTTTTAATTTTATGAGTCTGAAAATAATATATACAGAGTTAATCAACCTCTACACATTACTTTTCCTCAGAATCCAACGTTCTTTAGGGGAAAGAAAACGTGAGATTGTTAGTTTTAGTTCTTCCCCAGTGGAGTCACCAATTATGTTAGCACTAGGTAAATTTCCTAGAGGTTGAAAAGAAGAAATCTACAAAGGTAACCTTAACCAACCGCTTTTAAAGATGGGATCTATCCCTTCCAGCTTCAGAGAGGGATCTCTCTATATGATTTAGCTTTGTTTTTTATTTAAGATATTTGGCTAGGTAAAGAAACTGTAGGTTTTGTTGTCAAAGAATTTTTAAATTGGTTGAGACAGTCTACACATCCATTAGGCTATGGGGTCTGTATTTCATCAGATAATAGATACAACCAGAAATGCCAAAGAAGAAACTCACAAGGAGAGATAATACACTCACTGGATATTTAGTAATTAAAATGATGGACAGAAGAAAAGATAAGAAGAATAACTTCAACTAACAAGCAGTTAAGAATTTCTTAATTGAAGATATTAGAAGATAAACATTAAAATCTTTAGAATCAGAAACAGGGTATCAAAGATAAATCCTGCAACATTAGGCTATTCATAAAGATTAGTTGCAGAAAACAAAATGATTACAGAGAAAGAAACATTTAACTTAGAAGATCAACATCACCGGTGAACATACACAAGAATCCCGTAAAAGTGCCCCTTCTTTATTAATGGCCGATCTCTTCAAAAATGATATAGTTTGATAGTAATAGGGTGTGTGAATCAACAACAACCAATACTTCGAGAGTTGAAATATTTATAATTCAAATTACAAATGTTTCTGTCATAACTGATCAGGACATGCTCATTCTATTTTTAGTCTAACTACTTTAACTAATCAAAAAACTGTTTGATGACTCAGTACAACTGCATGCGGAATTTCTGGGGTTGGCTGTTGGCGAGGTGCTTTCGCAACCTCTTATGACTGGACAGGTGACTGGATGTGACAGCTCATCTGCTAATCTAGTAGATCACACAGCTCTTCCCATCTGAGATGACCTGGCACTGTGACTTTAAATAATCTCTGATACACTTCATCCATGTCTGTATATTTAGCAAATGTAGGCTTGATGATGAATATGTGTTTAATCTCATGTTGGATACTAATATCCAACTGTAGGGAATCCATGAATGCTTTGCCTGTGATGCTTCCCTGTATCCCTGCAAACTTGGAATTGTCCTTAGACACTTCAGCCAATCTCTTCTTGTAGTCAGGGAGTGTCATTAGTTTGTCATTAATGACCTTCAGACCAGGCAAGCCTTTCTTTTGGAGAGCATCTATCTTATTGAAAAACTTATGTACTCCTTGATCCATGACTTGAATCTTCTCCTCAAGCTGAAGCATGAGACCTCTTTTGGTTAGAACCCTTTTTACCTCAAGTATAGTTTCTTTCCTGTCCTCGATATTTAGTTCTTCAAGTTCCTCTCTGGTCTTGGAATTCAAGAACCTGATGATTTCACTTGCTTGTGCTAGCATGTCTCCCATCTCAATTATGATTTTCTCCACAGCCTATTTTCTCCTCTCGAGCAACTCTTTTTGTTCAAACACGATTTGAACCATTGGCCATATTTCATTTATGGACTTGGAAATATCTGTCCACACAATCTCTTTAACCTCAGCCAAAGTCTTTCCTGCCATTGTCTTCTTTTGGAGCTGCTGTAACTCCTTCTTGATTTGCTCATTCACCTACTTTTCTTTGGATAGGATTGTCTGGAAAGAAGTCTTGAGCTCTTGGAGGTTCTCCAATTCTTTCTTAAGCCTGTTGATTTCTGATTCTTGTAGGTTCATCCTCTCCATGGACTTGGCAAGGTCTGTTGTTCCTTCTGGTAGTGGCACTGATGTTGCAGATGGAATGGATGTCACTGTTGCTGTGCTCAAACCTGAAATTGGGATAGCACTCAATGGAATTCCTTCCATTGGCTTCGCCTGCTCTTTCTCCTTTAGGAGTCTTTCCATCTCTGACTCCATTTCTTTTAATTGAGCATTCTTCTCCATGAGCAACTTCAGCATCTCATCCTTTTCACCTTCCTTTTCTGCTATCTCCTTTGCCTGTGAGTCCTCTGTTGGCGGGAGCTTCAACTGTTTTCTTAAGGATGCGATGTCAGCATTTTTCTTTTTAATCATCTCTTCAGCAGCCTTGACGTTCGCCGAGTCGTAACCAATTTTGAGAACCAGTTCCTCCAACATCTTGATTCTGTTGTCTTTCATGAAAGATGATATTTTCTCCATCTTGAGTTGGGTCTGAGCATTGTTCAAAGACACTTGAAACTTTGCTGCAGAAGCTGAAGCGTGGGCTAATTAGTGGAAAACCATCTCCCCTGTTTGTTTATGCAGATCCATCTGATCTACTGGATGCACATCTTTCGCTTGGAACTCGAAAGTGGCCCTCTTGTAATCTGAAATAACCTTGGGATCTGGTACTTGTGCTTGGAGGTAGGCTATGTGCATCCTATCCTTTTCAGTGTCAAAGGCTGATAGAAGCCTATGCTGAGCTGTAGATGACTACTTCCGGAATTGGGCATAAGTGCTGCTAGTGAGGGTCTGGTTTTTCTTCTTGATCAAATCATACTTTCCAAAAATGCCCAACTTGGGACCAGTTTTACTTGGCGGAGTATCCAGAGGAGAATCTGTGGATTTCTTCGGTATTAATGTTGTGATTTCTTTAAGTTGGCTCGAACCGAAAGGTAGAGTGACTGGCTTGACCCCTGTGGTAGTTATTGTGGTAGTCAGGACCTCTTGTTCTATTGTCACGCCAGGCGTTGAAACTGTCTTTGGCCTCTTGGTGTGCATCTTGAACTCCTCTGATGACACCTCTATTACCGGAGGAGACGAATCCTGTCGGGGCCTCTTCTCCTTGGGGACCTGGGGTGTGGTAGTAGGTAGCACACTCGTTGAGGGCACCTATTGTTCCACTTCAACTTGTTGTTCAATGTCCATCAAAGTATCAGGCATCCAAACTGTTTGATTTGCAAATTTCTCAATCTCTGGCTTGGACTCATGCGCATATGGGACATTCTTATTTTTCACTCTCATTTCAGAAATGATCCCACATGGATCATAGTTCTAGGTGAAACTTGTAAAGAATTTCATCTCCTTTAACATTTTTTCTGCTTCCTCCCCTGCGCCTCGACTATTGCATATGAAAGAACCAATATGCCCCTTGATCCGTAATTGCTACTTCTTCTTTAGGGAAACAAAGTGAATATCATCGGAATTCATTATCTTCCTAATATACTCTAATGGAAAAATCCTTACCGGTACATATTTTGGTAGCTTGTAGGGTGCCAATTCGCACCCGTAAACCTAGATCTTAGTGCGATTCTGATACAAGTACCAGTCTCTTGTCTTTGCATCTTCCGAGAGATGTAGAATTCTCTGGAACTCTTCATTTATTCGTGGCTCGGGCCTGCCACTCAACATGCTTACCGTTGGGTAGTAAAACTGATCAATGAAATCTTTGAAGTCGTATTCAGTAGAATTACGCTTCAGGAGAGAAGTCCATGCTATGACTGGCTGGGGCCTTCCGTCTGCATCCATCTTCTGCATGGAGAAACTGAATTTGTCGGCTTGAAAGTAAACAAACATATATGTCAGTATGGAAGAATATCTGAACATCCCCTCTGTGCCGAAATTCATGAATTGTTCATGAATATTATTGGCCAAGAAGGTGTTGTAGTCGAACTGCGTGGTAGGTTGTTCATCGTTTGAGAAAATGGACAGAAAACCCAGGATGGGCTCATCCACACATTGATCAGAATAGTAACCAAGCAGGGAACACAGGGAAGAAATGATTTGATTTCCTTTGGTGGAGAACATGGAAGAAGGGTAAGGGGGGTTGGTGGAAGGGAGTGGAGCTCTCTGAGGGAAAGTCATTTTTTTATATAACTCTGTGAGGATTTCTAAATTGAATGGGGACGCAGACTGAGCACGGGGTATTTGCATCATCTGGTCAATATCTTCGGGGGTGATGAAAAAGAGGACGTCTCCAGACAAAGAAACTATGGCTTTCTGGTCGAGGACATAATGGGCTTGGCATTTGAGGGTGAATTATAGGAAATGATGAATATGGGGTAAAAGATACAGGGGAAAATTGGACTCCCAGAGTGCAAGTTTGTCTCTCTGGTCCAGGAACACCTCCCGGAGCCATGACTGAAGATCAGAAAATTCGAAACTGCAAATCGTATCTGCTATCAATCGATCTTTATTGACCAAGGGAATTTTGTCCAGGTCGACAGGGGGAGGAAGAAAAGGATTCTCTTCTCCCTCCTCTTGTCTTGGCTTTGACACCATTTCAGCAACTGTACCTGCAATAAACAATACATTAGTGGGGTCGACTAAATGCGGGTGAAGGCGACGCTGAAGCAATGGAGGAATAAGAGGTTTCTGGCGCGATGGATGAATAACGAATGAATAGGGAAAACAATAGTTTTATTCAAAAATGGGGTCAGTTTGGCACGAGAGATAGGTCAGCAGGATAACGGGTATGTTATCCTTTAATAAATGGACAATGAGCCACTTGGGATGAGGTGGCAGATGACGGTGGCCAAAGCATACAAAGGGGTGACATGGAGGCTGGTGATTTGAGGTAAAAGTCTCCAAAAGGGGTTGATCATGAGTGGAAAGGGTAAAGGCCTGACAGCAGGGACTGACAGCAGTTATGGAAGGTGACACGCCCCCAGGAACAAGTGGGACAAGTGAACTCAGTGGAGGATGACGTTCGTGAGTGACGGGATGTCAGATAGCATGTGAGGGATGGGACTTGAGAACCAATAGATTGACGCCACGAATGACCAGGGGCCCACCGAAAGGAAATATCTATTCTGGACCCCCCCCCCTTGGTTAAAGGTAGGACACCAGGGGGGGTCTGAAATTCATTTTGATCCATTGATCTGCGCACTAGTTTCCTAGTCGCATATCTTAGCGTGCTCCTTAATACACATTCCGGACCCCCCCCCCCCTTGGTTAAAAGCAGAACACTAAGGGGGGTCTGGAATGTTCTGTGAGCCGTTGATCGAGGCACCATGATCTAGACCATTGAAAAGTGAATGTAACATAAATCATGAGCGGAAACATAAGGGCTTGGGGAAAAACTTAGGATAAAGCATTTTATGGGTTTTTCTTCAAATTTGAGAGAGATATCACCATGGGGTTTTGAACAAACTATCCTTAGGCATTTTGGACAAGGTGTAACATCTTTATTAATCTGTTTTCATGGAGGGTGCAGCAAATGAAACAACTAACCTACATGCTAACCTATCTTCCTAGGACAATTAACCCAGATTAAACTGTTGGGTTAAGAAATTACTCTACCTTAGGGATATCTGACCAGGATTAGACAGTCTGGTCAGATTTATTCACTAATCTAACCTAGGGATATCTGACCAGGATTAGACAGTCTGGTTAGATTTATTCTCTAACCTATCAACATTGAAAATTTAAAGGAACTTGGTCATGCTTGAAAGGTATGACCAAGTTATTGTTATTGCATGGGGCTTCTGCTCAAATTCTTTTATGCCCTCTTTTCTTTTTCTTTTCTTTTTCTTTTTTCTTTTCCTTTTGTAAAATGAAAAATCAATTTCCAATAAAAACACTAGATACAAATAATATCCATAATATCCAAATCATAAGTTGATTCCCATAATTTATGGGGTGATAACAAAAGGTAATAGTGGACAGTGGGAGCACAGATAATATAGTATCCATAGAGATGGTGGAGAAGTTGGAAATGGAGACTGTT
>WSFP011405864.1:0-24924 GCA_009831015.1 Picea engelmannii | reverse complement strand
AGTTTCTCATATTGATTGATTTTTGGTTTTGTTAGGTATGTGTTTATTAGCAACCACATTTTCACTATAATTTAGGAGGTCGGTACTGATGGCATACAAATTTTCGATCATCACAGTTTATCTGTTTGATACAGCTGCCACAAATAAGAATCAAGACAGCTTTTCATAACGATTGATTTTGGTTTTGCGAAGGTTTGTGCTTTATTAGCACCTACATTTTCACCATAGTTTAGGAGGTTCATACTGATATCTAACAAATTTTTGAAATCGTAATTTATCTTTCTATGTTGTCATTCATAATGGTCTGGATGATCTGTGGCACTTCCCAAATCACCCTTCCCAAAAGGCTCCAACAACATTGCCCTTTGTCTATTGATAACATCACGAAAGGATGCAATGTTCTGTATAATATTAATCTAAGCATGCAATGTTCTGTATAATATTAATTTAAAGATAAGTAATTGGGATATCACCAACTATTTTAGCAATCTGTACTTCTCATGTTTTTTCTTAAATAAATTCTCGATATGATCTTAGTTTTTCACCGTGCATACAAGACTGCAATTTTTCTTAAATAAATTCTCGATATGATCTTAGTTTTTCACCGTGCATACAAGACAGCAATGGTGAAATCTTTAGCTGAGGATGTTACATAGATCCTTCTACTAAACTGTCACCAAGAATTCTATGTTTGAGGGAAGAGGAATATCCTTGAAGCCCACAAAATCTTAAACTGTCACCAAGGATCCTATGTTTCAGGGAAGAGGAATATCCTTGAAGCCCACAAAATCCTAACATGAGGTCTTAAACTCCCATATAAAAAAAAAAAATGATACCCAAGAAAAGAAAAACAACAAGCCCAACAATGACTACAATGCATCCTCATTTCTACTTGTCAATGCCATGAAAAGGGGATTGAAACTGAGAATTCAAAGAAATAGGCAATGAGGATGAAGTGGAGTACCTCCATTTAACCACAATGCGAGAGGCATTGAATGAGAATCTTTCTCTGCTTCCACAAAATAGTAAAACAAAGCTCGGCCCGCCTCATCATTGACATTGATGTAGCCTGCATATTGCTTGAAATCAACTTCTGGCTGTCCGGGAAGCCTCTCTACTAAATCCTCCTCTGCCGGACCTCCTCTCACTACCGTGATCATCAGACCAAGCATAACGCAGAATATAGTTCCCAAGCCCATCCTCATCCTCTTCTGCTTCTGCCAGCCTTGTGATTTTGCACAGCCCCATGTCTTCCTCCATGACATTTATTATGATGGACAGCAACAGTGGGTCGTCATCTTGGTATGCAAAGCCCGCGCCCGTTCTCCCTGCGGATTGTCGCTCCAATTCGTGACGAGGGACCTACCTGCACCCCATAGCTAACAAACTATTCAGCAAATGCACCGCCAAAACATTTGCATTTACATATATTGGAGTATATGCGAGTAGAGCGGGAATTTGCGAATAGACAGCAGGGAAAATTATGCAGGTATTCTGGCAGCTAATTCCTGGGATAATCTATTCAACGAAGAGTTTGTTGAGAAGCTGGGAGCAATTATTGTAAAACTTCACAATAAAAGGGCCGAATGCAAAAGCCAGATGGAAAAGCAATCTGTCCCATAGGCTATTTTTAGCCTCGTGGACGTTAAAAACACTTTCTTCTTTCTTTCTAAATTATCCAGGACTTCAGCGAAGACCTTATTTGAATAAAACTCGGACTTTATTTGTTTAAATCTCGAAGGCCGTGAACGCGTATTCTAAACGTTTTAAGTTTTGTTTCTTTATTTTTCGTCTTAAGTTTTGTTTCTTTTGGGGCATATTTTTTTAGTCGGTTTTGTTCGAAATTAAGTCATAAATTGTTATAGTCGATTTTGTCCGAAATTAAGTCATAAATTGTTAGAATTATAGATTTAAATGGTTGAGTCTAAGAGTATAAAAGGGATTTTCCTAAACACTGAATTTATTAATATCTTTAAAAATACAATTTAAACAATAAAAATGAGTGATTTCACCTAGACTTATATAAATAGATTTTGGTAAAAAAAAAAAACATATAGTATGAGGATGTTCTTTAATTTGGGTTTGAGTTGTTAGAGTAAACTTTTGCATCTTTTTTAAGGAGTATTTAAGTTATATATGTAAGATGAGGAGGTTTTTTTACTTTTGTAGTAAATGTTGTTTGATGACATTTTTAATTTTTGTAGTAAATGGTGTTTGAGATGTTAGAGTTTGATGATATAGGAAGTTAGAGTTTCTATTAATTTGGAATTTCTTACAAATTGTAGATGATTTAGGTTGATTCAAAATTAGGCAAAATCTTGAGGGACATTTTTCAACAATATGGGTCAATTCATAATTGGGCTAAACTTTGAGGAGCATTTTTCAACAATCTAGGATGATTTATAATTGAGCAAAACCTTGAGGGACATCATTCCACCATGGGTAGAACTTGGATCACAATGGAATTCTATTCGTGCTTGAAATTTATGTCATATTCTTATTAGATTTGTTTCCAAAAAGAGTGCTTTTTGGCTACAAGATTAGCTTTAATATTTTTCTTAACTTTTACCTTGAGATCGGATCTCGATAAATACAAATAGATTTTGGAAATGTGTTAGGGTGGTTTGGGGAGAAATAAGTCTTGGACTTCAATGAAAATATAAGAGGTATTATTGTCAAAGAAATAAAGAATGAATAGCACTGAACTTTGATAATGGGATAATAATAGTTAGATGTGCTTATCGTGTGGTACTTTGGAATAGTTTTTATGACTAGAAATATTCTTCATTCATGTTTCACATTGATTGAGAGGAATCGTGATACTAGCTTATAAGCCCCAACATACCACGATCCATATATTAATGGAGGCATCCATATAAATAGTGGGCCCTTACTAATGTAATGGTTGATTGGTTGCAAAGTGATTATGTCATCCTTCATCTCCCTCCTCCATGTGGCTTATGTTTGTCTGTGAATTATAACATGACAATAACAATGGGATGCCCTTATCTTGAAGCATCTTGAAATAGCTTGTGTGAAATTTAAGTGGGCCTAAAGATTAAGAATATGTGTTTCGTGCTTGGATATTACAAGTTTGAAACCATAGGGGGGTAGGGTATGTACATCTTCATAGACTACATAGTGAAATTATTGTGTGTGGGATGTCCCTTATCCCACAGATAAGGGGGTCTTATACATCAAATTGGTGTCTAGCCAGGTTGTGACCTTAAAATTAGTTTATCATTATTATTGTACTAATATCACTTCATTCCCTTTGATGACATGATGATGGCAACAGGATGTGCCTATCTTGTGACATCTTGAAATAACATCTACAACTACAAAATATACTCCCCTACCATTAAATAACATAATAATAACAATGAGATACAATTATCTTGTAGCATTTTGGAGTATATTTTATAACTATAAAATCTCCTTCCCTTTGATAGGGTTTTTAAAGGAAACCCCTACCAAGCTAAATCAAGAGGAGTGTTTAGAAATTACTATGAATATATCCTAAGAATTTAGTATCAATTTTTTGAGAAGGGGATGAATAGTAATATATAGGTAGAAACTTTCATCATTGTATTATGGAAGCCCTTGATATAGATTTGGAAAGGTTGTGTTTCAAGGGGACTCAAAACTAATGATAGACATCCTTGATGAGAAATCCAAAAGCTTGTCATGGGAAGTGGCTAGCAATATAAAATGGGGGAAAAGCAAGATTCAAGTGTTTGAGTGCAAGTTTCTATATATCAAAAGAGCGATTAGGAAAGTGGTTGATTGGCGACTAACTTTAGTATATCTTCAAAAAGTAATTAGGTCTTGGCCTTAGCAAACCACCAACTTAATTGAAAAATGAAGGTTGGAAAAAGAAGTTGTATAGGAACATAGATAACCCTGCTTTCTCTCCCTACTCTTATAGTTGATGGAATAACCCATACTTAGCTTATATGGGACACCAAACTCCAAAATTCAACTTAATTGAAAAATGAAGGTTGGAAAAAGAAATTGTATAGGAACATAGATAACCTTGCTTTCTCCCCCCCTCTCCCTACTCTTATAGTTGATGGAATAACCCATAGTTAGCTTATATGGGACACCAAACTCCAAGATTATTCTTCAAAGATAACATCACATCTAAGACATTCTTCTTGGAAGTATGAAGGTGAGTTATCTCACCACCTTCATCTACTAGTACTCGACACTTTTACAAGGGCTTTTTGGCTTCTTAAGCTGGTGAGAGGGGGTAGTTTTAGTATGAGTTTTGTTTCATGTCCCCATGTTTGTTTGTTTGAGTCTAATAAGCATGGAAAGCTCGAGTAGATGAGTTTTCCTCAGAACTAGTAGTCTTTCTGATAAAGGACTAGCAAGAGAATCCCTTCATAATTAAAGAGTGATTCAAAGGTTTCATGGGCCAATAAGGCCACCTTGCGAGTTTGTATGAACGAGACTTGTGTACCTCAAAGAATCTTTGAGCAACAATGGGGTAGTTGTATTCGGAGCTTTGTGAATATGGGTTTAGACTCGAAGACAAAGACAAACATAACTCGATAAAACAAGAATAAAGATTGAATAATAACTCTTATGGAAAAATAATAACTCTTATGGAAAAATTGAATAAAGAGAAACAAGAATATGGATGTTTGAGACGTAAAATCCACAACTAAGAATTGGTTAACTTCATGGCCAATTATAACTATGTATGTTCATGGACAAAATCCAATCCAAGCCTAGCAAGAGGGGAAAAAAACTTCTCAAGTTTTACAAGATGATATACCATTTTATTTATTTATATTATTAATTTCCTAATCTATTATTTTATATATGCAAATTTAAGAATATAAATTTTGTTTTTTTAATTTAATTTCTAATTTTTTGATAAAATATTTAATGACACATTAAAAAAAACTAATTATACTATATAAGTGTGTTGTGATATGTCAATTAGATTTATCTTTGAGTGTAAAGAGAAATAGTTATCCTCTCCACTAAAACTCAAATATCATTTTACAATATATATATTTGTTGATATATTTGTTCTTCATAAATAATTATTAATAAAAGTTTTTCATAAACTAATTGAAAGTAGTCTCACTCTCACATACACTATAGAAAATGAAAACTTAACAACCTCCCCAAAAAAAAATACACATTATAATGAAAACATGTGATAATGTTAGAAATTTTTACATATAATATGATTGTATTAAAAAAATTTAAAAATTATTTATCAAAATAGCTTTAGAAAATTATATGGAGTTGTAGTTTAGAATCTACATTATGTATTTGACTAGAGATAAAGTGAAGACATAATTATATCATATGATGAATTGGACTATTCCTCGTGAACATTGCTATTCATGAACATATCAAGCAGGATCTCGAAGTTATCAATGTGGTCGTTTTTTTCCAAACATATAATAATAGTACGTTGATTTTCTAGGTGGGGCATTACAACAACATAAATCACGGAAATTACATTATAGATTGGATTTTTAATCAATATAGTAATATGTAATTTTAATTGTTAATGATAATAATCAGAGTATTGGTTTAGTATTTGTGTTGATATTATTTAGATTGAAATTATTTTTTGGTTTTGAAATAAAATTTAAAATTGTTAAGAGTTTGTGTTTTTTTCTACTTAAAGAAAAACAGGGTAATAATCCAAGATAGAAAGTTATTTGGTAAGAGTAAAAGTCTATTTTTTAATGAACCATCAATCAATCATTTTAGATGAGTAATGATGATAAATCAACCTACATTCATGAATAACAATCAATACTAATTATTCTTAGTACCCATTAATAACTAAATTATGATAAATTTTACAACTTTCCAAAAAATAAAATAAAATAACTCTTTGAAATTACATTATTCATATTCATATCAATGTTTCATTTAAAAGTCAAACCATAATAATTGATAAGCTACCCACTCCTGTTTGCATTACTGATATCAACTTGTGTTTTTAAAAATCACCATGATACTTAATCAACTACCCACTTCTATTAAAACATGGATCAATTATATTAACCAATATGTCAATGTACAGCTACCCACTTCTATTGAAACATGGTTCAATTATATTAACCAATATGTCAATGTATTAAAAAACACTTTATAGACTCAAGTAAATAGTTCAAACAAATTAATGTTTTTTAAATAAAATTAACACTCAAACAATACATTAACATTAAGTTTTAACTATCATGTATTGAGTGTGTAAGGGAGTAAACAATGGTTTAGTGCAATACTATGATGATGTATGATGTAAGAGAGTAGTAATGTAAAGAAAGAGATGATAAAGAGTAACAACATTGTATTTCAAAATGTGGAAATGTGGAAACACAAATAAGGATCATGTAGAATGTGGAAATAGAAATAAGGGTCATGTGGAAATGGAAATAAGAAAATAACTTGGAAATTGGGCTTTGCACTCTGCATTAGATGTGACGATGTGGGAATGTGGGAACTCGACCATGGGAAGAAAGAGCAACAAGACTTTCCACACGCAAAATGTGAAAATGTATAAAAGCAAATAAGGAAAAAACAACTACAAATCTAAGCTTCACACCATGTATCAGATGAAGTGATGCAAGAATGTGAAAACTCAACCATGAATGAAAGTATATCCCTCTACCTGCACCCTCATATGTGAGGATTATACATTTTTCTCTAGTATCATGTGAGGGTGGAGGCGAGGGGAAATATTAGAGAAAAATGCATTATACATTTTTCTCTAATATTTCCCCTCGCCCCCACCCACACACATTTTTCTCTAATATCCCCTTCCCCCCCCCCACACACACACACTCACATGTGAGGGTCGCGGTGGGGGGAGATACTAGAGAAAAATGTATAATACATTTTTTTCTAATATCATGTGAGGGTGAGAGTGAGGGTGGGGCTGGGGGAAATATCAGAGAAAAAATGTATTATATCAGAGAAAAAGGTATCATGTGAGGGTGGGGGTAGGAGGGAATATTAGAAATATCCCTCCTCCCCCCAGCACACACACTCACATGTGAGGGTCGCAGTGGGGGAAGATACTAGAGAAAAATGTATAATACATTTTTTTCTAATATCATGTGAGGGTGGGGGTCGGGAAGGGGGGGTATTAGAAAAAATGCATAATACATTTTTCTCTAATATCCCCTCACCCCCACCCTCGCACAGTAGGTTGGAGTTGGGGAGGATATTAGAAAAAAAATGCAATTATACATTTTTTTCTAATATCCCCCCCAACCCCACCCTACCGTGAGAGGGTGGGGGTGAGAGGGATATTAGAGAAAATGTATTTATCCCCCCTACCCCCACCCTCCCGTGCGAGAGTGGGGGTGAGAGGGATATTAGAGAAAAATGTATTGTGCATTTTTTTTCTAATATCCCTCCTCTCCCACCCTCTCGTGCGAGCCTCGTGTGAGGGTGGGGGACGGGGGATATTAGAAAAAATGCATAATGCATTTTTCTCTAATATCCTTCCCACCCCCACCCTCGCACAAGAGGGTGGGGGAGGGGGGATATTAGAAAAAATGCATAATACATTTTTCTCTAATATCCCTCCCACCTCCACCCTCGCATGGGAGGGTGCGGGGGATATTAGAGAAAAATGTAATTATACATTTTTTTTCTAATATCCCCCCAACCCCACCCTCCCATGCGAGGGTGGGGGTTGGGGGGATATTAGAGAAAAATGTAATTATGGTAGGGTGGGGGTGGGAAGGAGACTAGAGAAAAATGTATTATACATTTTTTGTTTAATATTCCCCCCACCCCCCTAATTATACATTTTTCTCTAATATCATGCGAGGGCGAGGATGGGGGGACTATTAGAGAGAAATGTATAATACATTAGCGATATTAGAGAAAAATGTATTTTGCATTTTTTTTAATATTCCCCCCGACCCCAATGATTATACATTTTTCTCTAATATCATACGAGGGTGAGGATGGGGGGGAATATTAGAGAGAAATGTATAATACATTTTTCTCTAATATCCTCCCACCCCCACATTATACATTTTTCTCTAATATCATGTGAGGGCATGAGGGTGAGGGTGGGGGGGAATATTAGAGAAAAAATGTATAATACATTTTTCTCTAATATCGCTCCACCCTCACATGGAAGGGTGGGCAGGTGGGGGGGATATTAGAGAAAAAGAGGGTGGGAGGGATATTAGAGAAAAAATGTTTAATACATTTTTCTTTAATATCCCCCCCTCACCCTCCCATGCGAGGGTGGGGGTGAGGGTGATATTAGAGAAAAATGTATAATACATGCGAGGGTGGAGGTGGGGGGGGGGGATATTAGAGAAAAACATGTGAAGGGATATTAAAGAAAAATGTATAATACATTTTTCTTTAATATTCCCTCCACCCCCAACCTTACAATACATGTGAGGGTGGGAATGCGGGGGAGTATTAGAGAAAAACAGGTGGGGGGGTATTAGAGAAAAATGTATAATACATTTTTCTTCAATATCCCCCCACCCCGACCCTCACATGTAAGGGTGGGGGTGAACGGGATAATAGAGAAAAATGTATAATACAATTCTCTATAATATCCACCCCCACCCTCACATGCGAGGGTGCGAGTGCGGGAAAATACTAGAGAAAAATGTATTTTACATTTTTCTATAGTATCTCCCCCCACCCTCAAATTATACATTTTTTTCTAGAATCTCCCCCACCCTCACATGTGAGGGTGGGAGTGGCGTGAGGGTGGGGTTCGGGTGAGATACTACAGAAAAATGTATAATGTGAGGGTGGGGGTGGAAGATTATTCATTTTTCGCTAATATATACCCTGATACCTAGCCTCACATGTGAGGGTGGGATTAGGGAGTGGATGGGATGAGGGAGATACTAGAGAAAAATTGTGAGGGTGGAGGTGGGGGGACATAAAATACTAGAGAAAAAATTATAGTACATGTTTATTTAGTATCTCCCCCAACCCTTGCATGTTAGGGTATGGGTGGGGGGAGATACTAAAGAAAAATGTACTCCCTCCACCCCCATCCCCACCCTAACATGTGAGGGTTGGGGGAGATACTAAATAAACATGTATTATACATTTTTCTCTAGTATGTTAAGTCCCTCCACCCTTCCCCTCACATGTGAGGGTGGGTCTGGCAGAAGATACTAGATGTAACACCCATGTTTCCCCCAATTTGTAATTAATCATAGAATAGGAATTACCATGCTAATGCATGAGGAAAATGTAAATGTATTATTAATTGAATTGTTAATAACTGACTGTGGGGGTGAAGCCTTGAAAGTACTGGCCATGATATCACTAGAGGAGGAATGTGAAAACTATAAGAGAGGGTTCATATATCAAATAACCCCAAACCTCCCTTGATAAGGATGACAAACCTCCTTTGAATCCCAAGGAAATAAAATCAGTCAATGAAGAAAGGACCGGTGGTTGAATCACCAACCACCCCCATGAATGGAAACTTGGGCTATCAGTTCGAAGTACCACAGGGACCTGCAGACCTGAGCTTCCTTCTGACAGAAGGAACAGGATCGGTCGACAAAAACCTCCCAAGGTAAGAGGGACACACACACGGGAGAAGAGACGCCAGACACCCGACACCAGACGAGGAGGGTGGAAGCTCACAAGGGAGAAGCACGAAGCTCTCCAATGAATCACGAATATAAGGCCGCGAGCATCTAAGAAACCTCGCCGAGGCCACAACTGAGTGAGAAAGCTCCGAGTTGCAGAAAACAGGACCCGAATAGAAGCTGAAATAGAGAGAGAACCCTCGAGAACCGTGAGAATTCCCTGGTGATATCATGGCTTGGCACAGGGGTGGCCAGAGTGTTAAGAATGAATGCCTCTATGCCTATGGTCTGGTGGAAGGACGAACACCCACAGTTAGTTGGTTGGCGGCAACCTGTAATAGATAAGTGATTTCTTACTCTATGTAATTTAGTGGTAACTACGCATGAATTTGGTTATACTGGGTATGTTTCGGGAATTCTGCTTGATTTCTGAATGGATATACTGTGTCCCTTTCCTTACTGCTTGGTTGTATATTTAGGCCAATAAGAAATTTTATGGATAGGACATGATGGGTATTCGTAAATGCTTGTGTCCTGTGGTTGCTTGAGTTAGAGCCACTAACTGTGAGATCGTCGACCTTAGGCATAGTCTCATGTACACATGCCAGCCTTCCTAGTTGTCTAGAGTCCCTTGGAGGGCGAATTATGTTAAGCTCAGGAGAGGTAGTGTAGTTATGCACCAGCTCCCTGCGAGGCAAGTAGAGGCTGAGACTCACCTAAGTCCTAGACTTGACGAATGTGCGCAAGGGGTGAGTGGAAGACTCTTCTAAGAGTCAAGCCTAGGAGAAAGAGCGCAAAGCTCTTAATTCCTTCATAGCTGAGAAATCTTAGGAGGGACAACACTTTTCGTAAAGTGTTGGCGAGACCCAATAGCCGGCTTGCAGTAGAAGATCGAAAGCTGAGACCTTTGAAGCGTCGAAATCTTCCGAAATCGGGAAGAAAGCGTGAGCTTAGGGAGGAGCTACAGCTACCATCAGATCTCGTGTGGATAGCCAATAACCATCGGATCCAGGAGAAGCTGCATGAGGTTTAACCCTTGCATACGCAAAGGTGAGGACTCATCAAAGTCCCGAAAAGATCAGGACCATCCATTTAAGAGGACACGTGGCAGAGGTCCGAACCCATCGGGGCTTTGGATACCGGAAGATTGAAGGACTAGAATCATGGAGTCGCTACATCACGAACTCTTGGTTCGCGAAATCCCGATACAGGAGAGGAGCCACTGGATTTCAGTATTTTGACTATTCGGAGTTCGGGACGTAGAGGACGTCGTGGTCTTGGTACCGAGATTTTCAAACTCCCGGTACGCGAAACAACAAAAGCATCGGGACCGTTCATTTCAGAGGACACATGGCAGAGATACGAACCCATTGGGGTTTCAGATACTGAGAGGTTGAAGGACCAAGAGTTTGGTCACGGCGGATTCGTGAAATCACAAATCCCGAAGTCCCGAAAGGTGCACGCAGTTGAGGTTTCGGGGAAATCCCTGAAAGGAGATTTCGGTAATTCGGTTACCGGGAAAATGAGAGGTAAGAGTTCTGAACTCTTGATTCATAAAACCCCGAAAGGATCTGATTTGTTGGAACAGGAGAGGCTTTGAGTCGTTGACCTCGCTCAGGAGAAGGAGGATCGGAATTTCAAGATTCGACACTTCGGTACTTCAGATACCAAGAGTATGAGAGGACAAGGAATTTGAGCAACAGGGTTTGCGAAGTCCCAAAACGCGAAATCCCGAAAGTGTTTTATGGAGTAGTGCCAGGTCACGGAACAACAACAGGTTTCGGCATACCAGGGTTCGGGATTTCGAAAGTTTCGAGGACAAGGAACCGGGGCGATTTGTATTGAAACTCCTGAAGTCGCGAAACGCAACGTATCGTTGGAGTGGGTGTGTGAAATCATGGATAAGTATTGTTTGTAACGGAATTGCGAAATCGTGAATTCCGAAAGGCTGTGGGCCGTCGATCCAGTTGGATCGTAGCCGTTGGTTCAAGAGGGACATGGACCGTTGATCTCTCAGCAGAGATATTTCGGTATTTCAGCTACCAGGGTTATAAAGAGTAAGAGAGTCGGGACTCTTGATCCATGAAATCCCGAAAATATCCAAACCGTCGGATCAGGGGAGGCTTACAACCATTGATCTCCCTTTGGAAGGGAACTTCGGAGATTTCGGAGTTTCGAGGATTTGAAAGGGAGAGGAAGAGACATTGCTTCGCGATTCCCCGAATCGCGAAAAGCCGGTAAGTGCCTTGTCGATTAAGCACGTGGTCACGGAACAGGGTCACGTGGACAAGACCCAAGCAGGGAGATTGTCACTCGCCAGCCCTTTCGAGGTTCGGCATTTCAGCATTTCGAAGTTTGAAGAGTCAAAAGACTTGACTCTCTTGCATCGTTGAGTCGCGAAATGCGAAAGGTGCCTCTTGGCTTGGCCTGTGGTCATAACCAATGATCACATGGAGGTGGATAAGGGAAGAGCTAGCCTGCGCTAGGCCCCCATAGGAATTCGGGGATTCTATCCCTTGAGGAAGAGCGAAAAAATTATTATGTCGTAGTGGGTATGTGACAAATTGGTATCAGAGCATGGTTACAACACTTGGCCTGCTTGGGCTCATGTACGAGCCGCGTAAAGAGATAGTGTTATCTGCATTTTCTCTTTAAAAAGAAGGACCGCAGAATGAAACTGTAAATTGGGAATTTCTTTAACCCCTCTGTTAAAATGGTAACTACTCTTATAGGAGTAGGATGCACCGATCAATATTACTGATAAGACCTGAGTGTGAATAACATAGGTGGAATAAATTGTGCTATGGAGCGGCACGAGCAAGACAAGTGACATGAACTGAGTTGTTCTGTTATAGTGTGACGATGGCTGCCTACTAAAGCAGGTAGAGTCTCTTGCAATTGAGATGGATGGTTAGGTAAGAATTAAGATTCAAATGAAGAACTCCTTCATGATTTGGGAAATCGGGTAAGGACTGGTAGGATCCTTAGAAAGTTATAATCACTGCATTATTAAAAGACTAAACCCTGAGCATATAACTCCTCACGATTGAGAGGACTGATGAAAATATATAGGGTCAAATTACCTGACCTATAATGGTTAGAATCGACAACAAGGATAATCTGTTTAAGCAAGATTAAGAGGAGTCCTTTGGGACTGTTGCTAATTCCCAAGAGTGACCCTTGATGGTTGCTCCCATAAAGAAAGGGTAACATTCGTATGAGTTATGACTACGAGATTTGTCCTGTAAGTAACTAAAAAGATTAGGAGGAATAGTATCTGTTAGATTGGAATCAACGAGAGACGTTGATCTAGAGCTTCGAGGTTTTGTCTATTGGGAAAATAGAAGCTTAGACTTTCCAAAGTCGCGCCAGGTAAATCACTGATTCAATCAAGGTCGTTGGTTAGCGGATGACCTGAACCATAGATCTAGTGTAATCAGATCTTCGGGAGTCGGAGGTTTAGAAGTCAACGAGCAAAGTTTTGAGGAATCACATGTCATGAAATCCTGACATCCAACCTGAGCCGTTGGATCGAGACAAGCGATGGATCGTGGATCTGATGCATACACTTTCGAGGATTCAAAATCGGGAGTTAAGGGGTAAGGAATCCGCCAAATTTCGAAAGGTGGAAAGCTGAGATTTGATTAGGACCATTGATTGGTAGAGAGATCTGTACTGTGGAATCCAGGTTGTCAGACCCACATGGATCAGAAGTTTGGGAAACGGTGGAGTGTTGTCCGCGGATTCGTCGAAACGCGGGATCCCGACGCATGTCTGGGAGTGTACCCCAGGTTCCGAGCGAAGGGTCATGGTAATAAAAGAGCCAAGAAAACCTTAGATTCGGTCTTTCAGGTTTTCGGATTTTGGGGATCGAGGAATCAGAGTTCCTTGCAACAGGAATCCTGAAATTGCGAAATGTGAAGCGCCTTTTTGTTCGGATTGTGGTCACCGCCAGTGCTCGCGTGAGGAGAAGGCGTGAACTAGCATGATGAATACTTAGTTGTGTTCAATTGTACTTGAGTGCATGAGTTTAATGCATTATGAAGCTTCGTAATAGGAAGCCTGATATTAATACCGGTAAGGTATGAATGATATTAAACGTGCAAGTAATACACATGTATGATGTAAGAGTATAATTATATTAGAGGCCCAATATGATTGCCCTGATGAGTGAAACGTGAAGCAAGTATTGCTTTTGTCTAGATTAAATGAATACTATAGAGGCATAGCTGACTCCATTTTGGGGAGTCATGAAAGTTCTGTTCCAAATAATAGCATGAGGGGAATGTGTTCCATTTCCTCAAGAAGTACCAATATAATTAGATAAAAGGGTAAATGAACAAATATTCTCTCTTGTCATAATAAGAGACAAATGATTACACCTTTGAGAATCACATGAGAAGGATTGTGAATGAATCCGAATTGACTGATCTTAACAATAAAGATGCAGGTGGGCTGTAAAATATACCTATGGCAACTACACACAGGCTTACGATTATGAGTATAGCTAAGTACATCGTGGATGTAAGTTAGCAAAAACCTAGAACATGTGCGGATGCATAATCTGGAATACATACCAGAAAGGTATGTCTATGTCCCTTAAAGAATGCTTATTAACAAGCTGAAGCTAATTCGAGCTTGAGGCCATCACAAATAGTGATGGATATGCAACAAGGAAGTTGCATGCCGAAGGAGTTCCTAGTGGAGGAACTGTGTAAGGACTTTGTCAGAAGAACAGAGTTACAACCCTAATAATTGTTGAAGGTTGGACAATGGGCTGCAAGGCCTGTCCATATATAAGAATCCTGGATTACATTTTGAAAGAATCATGTAATTAATAGAAGACTAACAACTGAATATTGACCATTCTGATAACCGAATGGAAGTGTGTAGGATGCACATGTTCATGATTCATTATGAGCAGAGAGTTGATATTAAAGCATGTTGCAGTATCCCAAAAAGGGTTAGGGTGAGGCCTAACCAAGGCTGCTTAGAAAAGAGCAGTTGTGGAAACCGGTATAGTTGGTAAGAGGCAAGTAAATCCCCTGAGTATGATTAAATGAATAAACGAGTACGTTTAACTGATGAGGCTAGGCTGAAGCTGTGATTAAGAACAGGCAATGAGACCTTAGAGATAACTCGACTGGGTTGAAAAGCCCCAGGCAATGTAGAAAGAATTTGAAGAAAGGGAGAGCCCTCATTTCTTTCCTTGCTATGCATTATGTTTTCTATGGGATGAGAAAGCTAGTACATTGATGAACGAAAATGTTTTGACACCATAGTAATGGTAGTTGTAATACTGTGAAAACAATTGAGAACTGTTGTGTTGCACTTATGGAAACATTTAAGGATGTTTATGAATTCGAATGTTATGATACATGCATTAGGTTTAATATTATGACTAATCCAATTGTGTCTATAATGATGCATGTTGTGTATAGAAATAAATTGGAGCTATTGAGGAAGACAATTGCCAATGATGGGCAACCTCAAACAGAGAATGACCAGGAGAAGGATGTGAGTGAAAGTTTGTTGACAGGGCTGTAAAAGCCCCAATAAAGCACTGGTGTTGAGGTAAAAATAAGAAGGAGGGTGCTAGTAGCCAAGAACCGGTATAAAGATATTCGTGCCTGTGTGGCACAAGGTATGAAGTGATTTGGTAGGAACCCCTTCTGAAATATTTTATTGTCTTAGTGTTATGCATGAATTTTGAAAGGTAGTGGTATGCCTTGGATACCCAAGTAAGGTATGACTCAGGACAAAGAACTTGAATAATGGAGGTATGAACCTCTGGTAGTAAACACCATTTATAACCATTGGAAGAATTCATGAATTGATATGTCATGAATGCATTGACAATCAAGGAATGCGTAAGGGCATACATGTGAAAATTTTGAGTTCGTGTGTATTTGATTTGGGATCGTGATCGACCTATAGCCGACAGCATGGTCCTACTGTAAGAATGAAAGAAAACGAATAAACCATATGAGGAAAAGGTTGGTTAACTTCCAACACCCCATGGCCAAGAACCGGTCATAAAGTGTGACGAACTCGAAAAATAATGCAAGAATGTATTGGGTATGAATGTGGTTATGGATATTGGCACAATTGTTAAAACCCTTTTTAAATGTTGAACTACGTTTTGAAAAGTTTGGTATGTTGAAATGAAACTAACAATTGTTTGGTTGTGTAAAGAATGAATTGCAGGAAGCAAAGAGTCTTGGATATGGCAGTGTTGTAAGTCCATAAGGAAGATCGATTGCCTGCTGAGCCAAACTGCAAGGGATGGAAGAAGGAGTCTTGGATATGGCGACATTGTAAGCCCATAAGGAAGGCCAATTGCCCGCTAAGCCAAACCGTTATGGGAAGGAAATTCCCATAATTATGAATCTGGTTCCTGTGCGGAACAAATATGAAAAACAAGTCATGAGTTTGGAAAATCCATGGGTGACAGTTTTGCAATAAAATTCTGAAAGTTAGAATTTATAATGATGTCTCATGAATTTTATATACCTGTAGTACAGGTGGGAAGAAAAGACATGTCCAGGAAGGAACAAATGAAGGTTGCCAAAGCTGAAGATGATGAAAAAGGGCCACTGCTGAGCCATGAGAACCCCGTGATAAGTCATGATCGCCTGAAATAAATTATGTTGAGGTAACACAAGCCGGAGGGATGCCTCGGCAGAGCAAGTCTTAGGGACGCCTCGACTGTAAGACTCGATAGAGTCTCTAAGATTTTCCTGTGCGAGAAAACCTCTATAGGGCAAGATGGATCGCCCAAAGGACTGTATAATTCTTGTAAACTATTGGGATCATGCACACAGTGGGTAGTTTCCCTTGCGGAAAAACATTGGAAAGGAAGATAAAATCATGATAGCTCTTGTGAACTATTGAATTGGAATCATGCACCCAATGGGTACGTCAAGGGAAGCGATGTGCATGGATAACAAAAACTACCATGTGGATACAGATCCACAAACTGCACAGATAAGTACTATGCTAGAATATGAAATTTTCCTTTTGAATTTTGAACAACAGTAGGATGTTTTCGCACAAAATTGTGATTAATGTGCTTGTTGTCCAAGAATTATTGAAGGCAGGTGACGAAAACTAAGATTCTGAAAGAGGACCTGACCGAGGATGAAGGTCAAGAATTCTAAAGTGGCCAAATGAGAAAGGCATCACAGGTGTTTTGAGAAAGAACACCGAGGATGGTGTTCCTTTAAGGGGGAGGGAATTGTAACACCCTTGTTTCCCCCAATTTGTAATTAATCATGGAATAGGAATTACCATGCTAATGCATGAGGAAAATGTAAATGTATCATTGTTTGAGTTGCCAATAACTGATTGTGGGGGGGAAGCCTTGAAAGTACTGGCCATAATATCACTAGAGGAAGAATGTGAAAGCTATAAGAGAGGGTTCATATATCAAATAACCCCAAACCTCCCTTGATAAGGATGACAAACCTCCTTCGAATCCCAAGGAAAGAAAACCAGTCAATGAAGAAAGGACCGGTGGTTGAATCACCAACCACCCCCATGAATGGAAACCCGGGCTGTCAGTTCGAAGTACCACAGGGACCTGTATACCTGAGCTTCCTTCTGAAAGAAGGAACAGGATAGGTTGGCAAAAACCTCCCAAGGTAAGAGGGACACACACATGGGAGAGGAGACGCCAGACACCCGACACCAGACGAGGAGGGTGGAAGCTCACAAGGTAGAAGCGTGAAGCTCTCCAACGAATCACAAACAAAAGGCCACAAGCTTGATGCCGAAGAGCATCTGAGAAACCTCGTTGAGGCCACAACCGAGTGAGAAAGCTCCGAGTTGCAGAAAACAGGACCTGAACAGAAGCTGAAACAGAGAGAGAACCCTCGAGAACCGTGAGAATTCCCTGGTGATATCATGGCTTGGCACAGGGGTGGCCAGAGTGCTAAGAATGAATGCCTCTGTGCCTATGGTCGGGTGGAAGGACGAACACCCACAGTCAGTTGGTTGGCGGCAACGTGTAATAGATAAGTGATTTCTTACTCTGTGTAATTTAGTGGTAATTGGGCATGAATTTGGTTATACTGGGTATGTTTAAGGAATTGTGCTTGATTTCTGAATGGATATATTGTGTCCCTTTCCTTACTGCTTGGTTGTATATTTAGGCCAGTAAGAAATTTTATGGATAGGACATGATTGGTACTCGTAAATGCTTGTGTCCTGTGGCTTCTTGAGTTAGAGCCACTAACTGTGAGATCGTCGACCTTAGGCATAGTCTCATGTACACATGCCAACCTCCTAGTTGTCTAGAGTCCCTTGGAGGACGAATTATGTTAAGCTTAGGAGAGGTAGTGTAGTTATGCACCAGCTCCCTGCGAGGCAAGTAGAGGCTGAGACTCACCCAAGTCCTAGACTTGACGAATGTGCGCAAGGGGTGCGCGGAAGACTCTTCTAAGAGTCAAGCCCAGGAGAAAGAGCGCAAAGCTCTTAATTCCTTCATAGCTGAGAAATCTTAGGAGGGACAACACTTTTCGTAAAGTGCTGGCAAGACCCAATAACCGGCTTGCAGTAGAAGATCGAAAGTTGAGACCTTTGAAGCGTCGAAATCTTTTGAAATTGGGAAGAAAGCGTGAGTTCAGGGAGGAGCTACAGTTATCGTTAGATCTCGCATGGATAGCCAATAGCCATTGGATCTAGGAGAAGCTGCATGAGGATTAACCCTCACATGCGCAAAGGTGAGGACTCATCAAAGTCCTGAAAAGATCGGGACCGTCCATTTAAGAGGACACGTGGTAGAGGTCCGAACCCATCAGGGCTTTGGATACCGGAAGATTGAAGGACTAGAATCGTGGAGTCGCTGCATTGTGAACTCCCGATACAGGAGAGGAGCCACTGGATTTCGGTATTTCAGCTATTCAGAGTTTGGGACGTAGAGGAGGCTATGGTCTTGGTACCGAGAGTTTCAAACTCCCGGTACACGAAACAACAAAAGCATCGGGACCGTCCATTTCAGAGGACACGTGGCAGAGATCTGAACCCATTGGGGTTTCAGATACTGGGAGGTTGAAGGACCAAGAGTTTGGTCACGACGGATTCACGAAATCGCAAATCCCGAATTCCCAAAAGGTGCACGCGGTTGAGGTTTCGGGGAAATCCCCGAAAGGAGATTTCGGTAATTCGGTTACCAGGAAAACGAGAGGTAAGAGTTATGAACTCTTGATTCATAAAACCCTGAAAGGATCTGAGCCGTTGGATCAGGAGAGGCTTTGAGCCATTGACCTCGCTCAGGAGAAGGAGGACCAGAATTTCGAGATTCGACACTACGGTACTTCGGATACCGGGAGTACGAGAGGACAAGGAATTGGAGCAACAGGATTCGCGAAGTCTTGAAACGCGAAATCCCGAAAGCGTTTTATGGAGTAGTGCTGGGTCACGGAACAACAACAGGTTTCGGCATACCGGGGTTTAGGATTTCAGAAGTTCCGAGGACAAGGAACCGGGGCGCTTTGTATTGAAACTCCTGAAGTTGCGAAACGCGACGTATTGTTGGACTGGGTGTGTGAAATCGTGGATAAGTATTGTTTGTAACAGAATCGCAAAATCATGAATTCCGAAACCCCGAAAGGTTGTGGGTCGTCGATCTAGTTGGATCGTAGTCGTTGGTTCAAGAGGGACATGGACCGTTGATCTCTCAGCAGAGATATTTCGGTATTTCGGCTACCGGGGTTATAAATAGTAAGAGAGTCGAGACTCTTGATCCATGAAATCCTGAAAAGATCCAAACCGTCAGATCAGGGGAGGCTTACAGCCGTTGATCTCCCTTTGGAAGGGAACTTCAAAGATTTTAGAGTTTCGGGGATTTGAAAGGGAGAGGAAGAGACATTGCATCGCGATTTCCCGAATCACGAAAAGCCAGTAAGTGCCTTGTCGATTAAGCGCGTGGTCACGGAACAAGGTCACGTGGACAAGACCCAAGCGGGGAGCTTGTCACTCGCCAGCCCTTTCGGGGTTCGACATTTTGGGGTTTGAAGAGTCGAAAGACTTGACTCTCTTGCATCGCTGAGTCGCGAAATGTGAAAGGCACCTCTTGGCTTGGCCTGTGGTCATAACTAATGATCACATGGAGGTGGATAAGGGAAGAGCTAGCCTGCGCTAGGCCCCCATAGGAATTCGGGGATTCTATCCCTTGAGGAAGAGCCAAAAATTTATTATGTCGTAGTGGGTATGTGACAATAGAGAAAAATGTATAATACATTTTTCTCTAGTATATTATGTCTCCTAACTCCTACCCTCACATTGGGGGAGGCGAAGATAGTAGAGAAAAATGTATAATACATTTTTCTCTAATATCTTCCCCCACCCCTATCCTCACATGTGGGGAACACATTTTTCTCTAGTATCTCCCCACAACCCTACCCTCGCATGCGAGGGTGGGGGGAGATATTAGAGAAAAATGTATACACCTTCACATGTGAGAGTGGGGGTGGGGGTGGAGGTGAGGGAAGATACTAAAGAAAAATGTATAGTGTGAGGGTGACGGTGGGGGTGGGGTAAGATACTAGTGAAAAATGTATAATTGTGAGGGTGGCGGTGGGGGAAGATTATATTAGATAAAATTGTATAATTGTGAGGGTGGGGGGAGATATTAGAGAAAATTGTATAATCCTCACATGTAAGGATGGGGGAGATATTAGATAAACATGTATAATACATTTCTATGTAATATCTCCCCCATAATGCCCTGCCACCCCCACCATCACATTATACATTTTTCTCTAATATCTCCCACCACCTCCACATGATCCTCACATGTGAGGGTGGGGGGAGATATTAGAGAAAAATGTATAATACATTTCTCTCTAATATATCCCCCCAATATGGCCCCCCACCCTCACATTGAACATTTTTCTCTAATATCTCCCACCATTAGAGAAAATGTATAATCCTCACATGTGAGGGTGTAGGTGGGGGTGTAGGTGGGGGGAGATATTAAAGAAAAATGCATAGAGAAAAATGTAATATTGCAGTTTTCTCTAATATCTCCCCCCACCCTAGATATGAATGTGAGGGTAGGGATGGGGGTGATATTAGATGAAAATGTATACCCTCACATGTGAGGGTGGTGGTGGTTAGAGATATTAGAGAAAAATGTATACATTTTTCTCTAATATTTCTCTCACCCCCTCCCTCGCATTATACATTTTTCTCTAATATCTCGCTCCACCTACACTGTCACATGTGGCGTGGGGGGAGATATTAGAGAAAAATGTATAGCATGAGGGCGAGAGTTGGGGGGGCAATAGAGAAAAATGTACAATACATTTTTCTCTAATATCTTCCCCCCACCCTACATTTTTCTCTAATATCTCCCCCCATCCCCACCCTCAATATACATTTTTCTCTAATATCTCTCTCACCCCCTCCCTCATGTTATACATTTTTCTCTAATATCTTGTCCCACCAACACCCTCACATGTGGGGGTGGGGGGAGATATTAGAGAAAAATGTATAACGTGAGGGTGGGTCACTACAAGGAAAAGACCCTCTAAAGGAGGTTTTTGTGGGCGTCCCTATAAAAATGGCCCCAAAATCTGTTTATAGTGGATGATACTAGCGGAGGCGAGTGGGCGAAGGTTTTAGTAGATGTTTACGTCAGTGCTTTTATAAGTACATAACGCATCGGTGCGTTATATACAATAGGCGCATCAATGCCCTCAAAACTAGTGCACCGTAGCAGGGTTATTTCAAATAAAAAAATATTATCCAGTGTGCTACGAAAATAATGACGCACCGTAATAACATTCTTTAAAAAATCTTTGGTGCGCAACTTAACACTGGAAGAAACGATGCGCTATTAGTAGAGCGCACCGTTATATGGATAATAAAAAACATTTACGCACCAATGTAGGATAGTGTCAAAAAATATATACTAGTGCACTCCATTGTATCATGCGCACTGGTGTGCATCAATGCTCCAATATGGAGCATCACGTTAGGGTTAATTTCCAAATTTACGCGGTGCGCTATGTAAAATTGGTCGCACCGGGGCGTCTATTATTATACCGCACCGTGTCATGCTTAAACAAAAATTTTCGCACCATTGTATTTGTTTCAAAAAATGTACGACGATGCGCTATGTAGTAGTAAACGCACCAGTGCGCACGCGTGCCCAAAAACACACGCACTGTGCTAGGGTTGTTTTTTTCTTAAAATATAACCAATGTGCTCAGTAAACATGTACGCCCCAGTGTGGTTGGTCATCGGGCGGACCAGAACAAGGTTTTATAAAAAAAAAAATCAGACGATAAAAATCATTTTTACCATTTTCAGTGTTGTAGAGCTCAAAAGCATCAGTGCAACCTTTGCCTATCTGAAACATCTGTTTAACGATGCACCGAAGAAAAGTATATAACTGGTAGGGTGGTGCATCAAAGTACAAATAACGCACCGGGTTGTTAAAGAACATGGCACACAACCCTTATAAGATATATTTTTACGCCGTGAATTGGTAAACGTGCGCACCGAGGCGTTCATGTTTACCAAACACACCACTTAGAAATGTAACATTTTGTTGCGGTGCACCCCATAAATTTTTTGGTGGCATCGTACGTGGTGTGATAGCAATGACCGGAACGCACCGCAAAACGTTTCGTACTCAAAAATTTGGAAAAGTTTATGTGACCGTGCATCGATGTTCATTACACGCACCGGTGCATGTAGTGAACATATATGCACGTTTTTTTGCTAATTTCTAAAAAATTGTTTACGTGCGTTAATATTTTAATTTGGTTTTTGGTTTAAGCTATGCATAGGATAGATGTAACGCACCGGTGCGTATGTGTTGTAGTGTAGTACCCCAGTGCAGTATTGTTTTCCAATGCACCGCATAACATAGTAGAACATATTTTGTTTGGTGTATTACTTTGCTATAACGCATTGTGGACGGTGCTCACAATATATATGCACCGCCTATGATGCATCACTGTTTTTTGGGTGCACTGGTAATGAAATTAACTTATTTTTTGAAGGAAGTTATTTTTTCGTATTTGTAGATAAATTTACCATTCAGTAGATTTTTTTTATGTTTTATGTATGAGTCAGGTTGATGTATTTCATATGTTAATCATGCAAAGACATGAGTGGAGAGAGCAACAACAACAATAGGAGAAAAGGGTGGACTTGTACAATGTTGTATGAGAATGGGAGGCGAGGGAGAGGGAGAGGTATTTGTACCCTCACCCTATTACTGGAGTGACTCATGTTCTCTCGAGGAATGTAGGCCTCCTTAAGTACTACGAGGAGACTACATCCCTTAAGGGGCACTCTGGATTGTTGGTGCATCTAATTCGTCAATGGGATGTCCATCAACAAGATTTCCATGTAGGTCTGGATCAGTGCTACCATCGCACTGAGGAGGATATTTACTTTATTACTAGGCTATCCAGGAGAGGGGAGGATTTTCCCCAGTTCCCAGATGTCCCAATAGGTGTTACAGCTGAGGTTCATCTCATGTACTCTCAACAATATATTGGGGTTGATGTACTATCCCCAACTTATTTTTAAGTGTCTAGTGGAAAATTATGGATCACTTATTTCGATGCAGAGGAGGTTAGGTGCCTCTCACTATTAGTGATGACCATAACACACTTTACCAATGATGGGCAACGCATTAGTTGCCCTCTTTTGTATTATTTTGATTTGTTGGTACATAGGCCATGGTGTATCAGATGGTCTGCCATTTTTTGTGGCAGTTTTGTATAGCACTAGAGAGATGTCGTGCTATGATACGTGGGAGGTCGAACTTCCCTTTTGCCTCAAAGTTGTTTTGCTTTTTTTTTGAGAGGTTTCCAGAGACGAGTTCGACTTTTATCTGTCGGCCTGCTAGGTCAAGGACTCATGTGCGGATGCACATGTGGGGGGAGATGATGCCCAAGATGGGCCAGTCGGAGTTTCCGACCAAGATTTCCTAAGATGCACTAGGGCTACTAGGCAGTGCAACAGATCACATGTTCGTCATGGCGTTGTTTCCTTATGCGGTTTTGGATTGGCGAGGATGTCTGAACATCCTCTTCACACCAGATGAGCCACCAGATGATAGAGGTAATATTAGTGTTTTGTTTAAATTAATATAGTTTCATTTTATTGTCTTACTTAATTAGAATAAAATTAATTATAACACGTTCTTTAACCTATTTTATTAAATTGTTTAATGAATTAACTGTGTAATTATTGTTTTGTACTATATATTTTACAGATATTGACACTTTCATTAGGGACATGCCTCCTCCCCCAACAAATGATGAGGAGGAGATGATGCATGAGGCCGCAATGGGTCAGGGTCCTCGGGTGCAGATACCCGACGACATGCATTGTAGGCCCGATACCAGATTTAGTTTGGAGTTGGGCAACCAATTCTCTACACTTTTGACTGAGGTATGAGTCTGCCCTGCCCTTATGCGAGACATCAAGGCAGATCTTACACTCTTGTAGCTTTGGAGGGAGATCTCGCGTGATTTGATGCCTCTTATGCATCATATCGTTGGAGTTGTCACACTACTAACAATGAGGAGGGCTCCCGGTGATAGGCACAACTCTTCTTCTAGTACGGCTCGTTCGTCTAGTACCCCATCGATTGATGAGGGTGGTCGTGATCATCCTTCTCCACATCCTCCTCCTTCACCTCACCCAGATCATGAGAAGGCAACACATATTCATCCTCCTCCTCTTTCACCTCACCTAGATGAGCATGTCAGACCTATTCATCATCCTCCTCTTTCACCTCATGTAGATGAGTAGTCATGACCTATTCATTATCCATCATCTTCCATTGCAGACCAAGCCTCCAATATTGTTGTAGATATGCATATTATCCCACAGGCTGGACCAGATATGTTATAGCAGTTATTTGACTTGTCCATGATATATATATATATATATATATATATATATATATTGTTTTTCTTTCTACTGATCATGTTGATGATGTACTTAATTTATATGTTGATGTTGATGTGTATATTGTTAGGTCATGTTAGATATGTTTGTTAAATGTGCTTGATAGATGTGTATGTTATAACATTGTTCATTAGACATGCATTTTTCCTGTTGATCATGAAGATATACTTAATTAATTTATATGTTGATGTTGATGTGTACATTTTTAGGTCATGTTAGATATGTTTAATGTTAAATGTGTTTGATAGATGTGTATTTTAAAAGATGTTTGCTAGATGTGTGTGATGACGATGTTAGAAAATGCTTGTCTTTTGTTAGATGTGATCACAATGATGATGCCCTGTTAAATTATTAAATATGTGTGCTAGCTAATTAATGACGTTTATATGTGCTAGAGGTATATATA
>WSFP011405863.1:0-25523 GCA_009831015.1 Picea engelmannii | reverse complement strand
CTCTTAAAATATCAATGGATGAAGAAACGACAAGAAGAAGCGGGAGATAACCAATTCTTTACAAGACAATAGTGGAAATATATAACAATTTGAAGGGTCCTTCAGAGGAGACATCATAACAGTTGTGCACCTTGATTGTTATTGACTAACAATGCTTTGCAGGAGTGTCACTATGGTAGAATCAATCAAACATCCTATCTTGACCAAGTTAACTAAAAGATGATAGGAAACAAAATCATGACAGAAGTAAAAATGCATAAATTAAAACAGCAGGAATAAAAGACAAAAATAAAGAAGCGGCAAGAAAATCTTTGAAACAAAAAGAAGAAATTAAACTATTGTAAAGAAGAAAAGAAAATAACGCAGAAATGAAAGCAAAGCTAAGCTACTAATATACAGAAAATCCAATCACTGTTATAACTTTTCATGCTGGTCCCTCGCAATATTTCAAGCGAGGACTGTTAGTGTTGTAGGAAAACAATTGCTTTTGTAAATCCTTCAAAATGTAAGAGTTAGTGTCTAAGACAAAAGCAGTTTGGAAAGGACCCAACACTTGTAATTCTGATGTAGTTATCACCCCCTTGATGCACACAATTAGATCATCAATATAGAGATGGAGACTGACCAATTCATCGAGAGTCGTGTGTAGGTTGTGGAGCCTGATTATCTTCCAGATTCAGAGGTCTTTGTTTTCAGTCATGTTTATACCCCATAAATTCTTTACACCCCGAAAGAATGTACACTCTTCCATGAGAGGGAGTGCAGAGGGGGGTTACCGCCTCTGTGGGGTCCGGGGGGGCTATCCCCTTAGCTGGGGAGTCTGGGGGAAAGAGGGCCCCCGAAGGAAAAATTGCCTTGTAAATGTATATTGTAATTTCATTGTAAATCTGGACCATTCATTATAAGGTCGTAGGTCTAACTGTAGAAATTATGTTAGGGTTTTTTTCCCTAGAAGGCAACCCTCTTTTATGAGGGAAATGTATTGCAGCAAAGGATGAGAGAGAATATTGTATTCTAAGATAGGAGACTGTGAGAGAATGAAGATGAAGTTTCAACAGGTTTGTTGTAGGTTGTATCCCTTCATTTGTTGGATAATAATAAAGGAAGGACCTAGCAATTTCTCTGGTGGACGTAGCCCACACTCGGTGAACCATGTATATATGTGTCTCTATTGTATTGTGTATCTTCTATGTTTTATTTCTACATTTGTTTTATTTTATTGCTCCGCGATCCTGTTTTTCTAACATCGTGTGCACAGGTCTTTTAAAAGCGGTACTTGTATCAAGTAAGCTAGAAAGTTGGCATTGGTAAGACATGGTACCCCAATAAGTTATAAGAGTGGTTTTGTGATCATCTGGCCCTTTTACCTTGATTTTCTTGCAACTAAACAAACTATCAAGTAAGGGTCTTAACTTTGACTCTACAACCTGTTGCAGAACCATTTCCATACTGAGAGGAGGAAAAGGATTTCTCATAATAGCCTGACTAAAGGTGTGAAGATGAATGCAGTTTCTAATATGATCTGTGGCCTTTGAAGAAAGTACCCAATTGGAAACCCATCCAGGGTGGACTAAAAAAATAATCCCAGCCTTTAAGAAATTATCCAACTCCTTTTGAAAGGGTTCTTCCAATGCAGAGTTAACAAGTTCTTGTTTTTGCCTAGCTGGTTTCATAGTATGTTGAACAAGACCAGGATCAAACCCACGAAGATCCTCATAAGACCAAGAAAAAACCTTTTGAGATCCACCAAGTAGCCCGAAAAACCTCATCTCTTCTTTATCAGAACATTGTACATTTATTTTAACATTCATTGAAGATTCAGGTGTCCTAATGTTCAGGGGGATGGTTTCAACCACCTTCTTTCGTAACTACTCTTCTTTCTATTTTTCTTTATTTCCTACATCACTTGATGAAAACGAACTCTCAAGAGGAGTCAAGCCCTCAAGAATTTTATTGTTCTCTATGGATATAATTTCCTCGGGATTAAAAGATTCATATTTAATGAAAGCACAATTGCTCTCATTGTTAGGGAGGGCCTGCCAAGATTCTACATTGTTAGGGATATACGGACGATGTAGAGATTGAAATGAACAGTCAGGCATGTGAGGCAAAAGTTGTTGTTTAAGAGAAGCTACAAATACAGCTAATTGGCCATCCATTGAATTCAAATCCCTATTAACATGAGTGATGTTGAAGGACAAAAGGTTCGAGATAAGCGCCCAAACAGTTTGGGAGTATCGTTCCATTAGCTTGTTTCTAGGAGCTCACACTTTTCGTATCGAGTTCACAACAAGCTCAGAATATCTGAAAACTGAAAGGTGACTGCAACCAATATTAAATGTGTTTTCAATGCCTAATAATAAAGCTTCGAACTTAGATACATTGTTAGTACAAGAAAACTCTAACCTATAAGACAGACTATGATTTTTTCCTGCAGGGGAAACCAAGATAATGACAACCCCATTACCTTCATTAGAGCGTGAACCATCAAAGTGCATGTGCCACATATCATCATCTAAATTGATTCTTTCCAAAGGAATATTATCCTCTTCAGCGAATATGGAATACACTCCTAGGTCCTCTTCGATATAGTTTACGCTAGATTGTGGAACACTCTCTATGTAGGGTGAAATTCTTCCCTCTCTAAGGAATATAATGTTCTTACCATGCTGAGGAACATATAAATGTCTCCCATCAAGTGAGAGGTATCCACCTATTAAGGCTTTCCAATCTCTTCCCAAGATAATTGAGTAATTTCTCACAGACATATCAATTATCTAAATGTTGAGGGTTGTCCTTATCTCGGCATGAGCGCATAAAACCAAGGTTGCATCCTTAATCTCGCCTATGGTTGTTTTTTGTAGAATATTATAGGAGATCATTCTTCTGGAATTTTCATTTGTACAAGACAAGCCTAGCTCTTCCATAATAATCTTAGACATCACACTTGGGCCTGAACCACCATCAATGAGGCAACAATGGGAAATCTTATCCATAATCTTTACAGAAATATAAAAAGGGGGATTTTTTACAAGATATATAAATTTGTGTACACCTACTTTATTTACAGAAGAATCCTCTTCGTTTACCTCTTCGTAAATATTGGCTACAATGGAAGATTTTCCTTCCATGAATTGTTTCATATGCATCTGTTGTTCAGGGACGACAACCATGTCTAGAAGGGTTGCATCTGCTTTGATGTTGGAAAATTGATTCAAGATATTGTATTTGTAAGAGGGGAGAGGAGGAGTGATCCCTTGACTCTCAGAAACCTTAGGAACCTGGAGAGTAGCAGCGTTTGAGGATGATATTGGTCCAAAAGAACTATGGGGAGGATCAAAATTTCCCTTGGGAGCATAGGCTTTGTTCCTAGTATTGATGACAATGACATCCTCTGGTTCTACAAAATCTAGGACAGCGATAGTAGCTTCTGGTCTTTTACCAAAGACATTATCTCTAGCACTCTTCTTTACCTCACATGTGGTTTATTTGTGGTGTTCCTCGCAAAATTTACACCAACTCCGAGGCAAGATAGCCTTAGGCTGAAAACTATTTTCAACCAGATTCCTAAAGGGGGGTGCAGAAGAGGATGAAGCTCTAGGGGTGAGAGGGGAGATAGTACCCTTCCGCTCAAACCCTATCATACGGCTTTTCATATCTTGTACTAGTTGTAGGAGAGTGAACATGTCTGACTATCTAACTGATTCTCCCTGGGGAAGACCAATTCTTTCAAGTTGTTCTTCATACTTTGAACAAGCATGTAGAGCGGAACCAATATTATCAATGGATTTTTCCTCAAGCCTATGACGATAGGGGGAAGGCAATGCATTGTATTAATGCATGAAAGTGGCTTGGTTGTGAGGGCGGATAAGTTCGAGGATTTGATTGTATAACTTGGTGAAATGCAAGTTGAAAGACTTGATGGTTTCACCATCCTTATAGGTGACATTATTGTATTCCCTTAACTTCTCGGTGGGGCTTTTGGATTGCTCGTAAGTGGATTGGAACCAATATATTAATTCCTCCCAAGTAGACAGAATCTTAGGAGGAAGTTCAAAGAATTCGGCCGCAACCTTTCCTTCTAAGGAATTGGTGAACAAGCGCATGCAAGTGTCATTGTCGTTGGACCCTATGTTATGAAACCGATTAAAAAATTCCACCAGGTGTTTGTTTGTACGGACATTGTTATTTCCTGAAAACTTAGGCAGGTGCTCTTTAAACTTTTGAAGTGGACAAGTAGCAGGTGCTAGGTTAAGAGGAGAGGACACATGCCACAGTGTAGTTGTGGCATGTTCTTCGAACTGAAAAAACCCATACTTTTTAATGACTTTGTTGGGGTTCATGGTAGATTGTACAAGGATATGGTGGCTATATAAGATACCAATCACTGATGACGATGAAGATTGACAAGATGGAGCACTTCTAGTGCCACCAGAGCCACCACTAGATGTCATCTTGTGGATGATAGATGAGGGAAAGAAAGATGAGATGGATGAATCAGATAAAGTTCTCCTTAGAGCACTTTGTTGGGCAGATAACACAACATTCCTACTTCCTATTTCAGCAATAGGATTGATTTTAGGTGACAAGCATCTGCTTCTTCTATAAGCACGAGAATATAAGGACATGAAACAAAGGCCAAAACTTGAAGAAACAAAAAGGTCACTGCTTATATCTAGGTTGTCTACGTCTAGCTTCCAATTGTTCTTGAGCACTAATATCTCGTTCAATTGCTTCCCAAGAATGGTTAAGCTCAACACGGGTATTGGTAGTGTCTAAGATGGTATTAAATAGATTCAAAGAAATGTTGGTCGTCTAATCTCAAAGACCAGGCTCAATATTGGGTTGCCTTGCAATAGGAACAGACATTAAGAATAAAAAAGTCAAAGAATCATTTTCAGAAAAGAAAGATGTATCGATGAAAATCGAGTATAAAAATTAACCAGAGAGATATCAAAGATCTCCCCAGTATGGTCGCCAAATAAATGTTGAGGAAAAGATATGAAATGATCTTACTCAAGCATTTTCAGACTCTGCTTGGCTAAAGAAAAGTAGACAAGAATATCACCCTATGTTTATAGCCAACAAAAATAACATCCTAACTCACAAGTATTAATTACGAGTGCTTAGGATCATCTTTTATCAATAAAAAGCTTGCTGGAAATTTACTTTTTATGTAATTTTCTAAACATATCAGTTGCTGAAATAAATGTGATAGAAGTAAAGTCACCAAGATGATAATCAAGACAGAGGAGACATAAAGCAATCCTTTATTTCATTCAAATTCACCAAAGAGTCATTTTCTTTACAAAATCTCATACGGAAATTTTGGACCAAAGTCAAACTTAGACGTCCCCGATGGAACATATAAAAGGACCTCTGACAGAAAACCAAAACTGAACTCTAAAAGATGAATCAGCTTGCCATAGATTGTTTCCCACTTGACTCTGCACAATATCCTTTTTCAGTCATGAAAACTAATTCACAAACAAATAAGTCTACACGGACTATCAAAGATAGATCAACACCTATGAAAAAGAAGTGTCTGAATGATGTGATTCAACCCTGAATATTGTTGTCTACAATAAGAACCTGCTATCATAAAAGAGAATTAGGCTTGTGATGAATAAATGAATGAATTAAAACTTAACTATCTCAACATAAACTTAAAGATCAAACCTTAGTATGCTTTTGCTTCTATCATTTTCATGTTCCTCCCTTTCCTTTTTCTTTTAAACAAATTAGAATTGGTTGAAGTAGTTGAACCAACTCATTAGTTAAGTTAATTAAAATACTCAACCAACTTTAGTTAGGGGGGGTAGTAATAATCATAATAAGGGTTATAAATAAATAATAACTAGTAGGTGGGACCCCTTGTGACTCCCTTTATCTCATAACAATCATAACATAACTACTTAGTTAAGAAAAACACACCTCCTTGTGAATCCCATCCACATATTCACATTTGACAATTTAGCTCATGATATTTGAAATTATTTTCAAAAAATATTACTCATGTAACCAAAACTAAAACATGTTGTCCAAATTTTCCTGAAGTCAATCGTCATCAACAATAGATAAAAATAAAAACTCAAAAGCCATATTTCCCACTCTGTGATGCAATCTTTCCTTGATTTTTGTTGTCACCCTTTTATTTTCCTGAATTTTCCTTTGGCTATGCCAATACCTTAGGCCTAATCTCACTAATCACATGGGAAAAATCGTCCCTCAAATGCATCCGAGAAGACACGGAATTGTCAGAGCCATTAGAGCGTGAGGAAGGGGTAGCAGTGGATTTTCCTTTATCAAGGGCATGGTGGGCCTCGGTTTTCAAACTTTTGCTAACATGAGAGAACTGAACTGGTGAGTGGGGAGCAACTTGGACAATGGGGTTAATAGGCAGAGGAGCAGGTAGGGATAAATCAGGCCAGCCACTATGTTGGGATACTATCGGGTGGAAAATATCTTTCCATCCATCATTTTTTAGGAACCTTGGGTTGCAATGAGATATGAGTAGGCACAGGGATACCAGGGGCTTGCGAAACTTGGAAAGGAGGCCTTTTGGGCCTGGGCTATACCACTCCTTGCCCAATCCAATTGAAAAATATGACCTGAAACAACTGTCCAATCTCTTGTGAATCAACATCAAAATGTATGGAGAACCTGGGCCTTCTTGGGCCTATGTTCCAATTACCTCTCCCTTTGTTTCCTCATCCATGGCTACCTCGACTGATAAAACTCATTCCTGCATGCATGATTGATTAGCAAATAGTCTTTTAAATAACCATACATGACAACTCTTAAAAATATGAAATAGATTTGGCTCAGCAATGTATCAGACTCATGCAATCCAATCCATACAAATCATTTTACTATTTATCAATGAGCAGGGGGGTGAATAAAGGTTCCTGGGATATGTAAGGGGTTTGTATTGAGAGAAACATGATATGATGAGGAGGGGGGGGAATACGATTACTGTTCAAATACAAAAACTATCAACTGCAAACAAAAGAAAACATCGTTGTAATTCAACCAAGACACTGCTACTGCCAACTACTTCAACATAGAATTTTTCTTGATTATAATCAATTTTAGAACACAAAGTGAAAAATGAATGTGGGAAGGCGATGGGGTTGTAATTAGTGAAAAAATAAATAATGATGGGAAATGAGAGCGGGTATTGTTCACAAAATTAATCAATTAATCCATATAGTCATTCTGTTAAAAGGAGATGCACCAAACAAACGATCATTCTGACCCAATAACAACCACCGTGTATTAGTTAGTTCATTGTTCATAGTCAAATATCTAACATAGTGCCATCACAAGACGGTATGGATTCCACACAATCTGTAAGGGAGTTTTGTTCCTTTTATTTATCCAATTTTCATCTTATAACAATTCTCAAATGTATAATAGTAACCATTTCCACTCTTTTAACCATCAGAATCAACCACTACCCACACATTACTTCAAACAAAAAATACACTCAAAAGTCATGTTTCAAAATTTACAATGAAGTCATACTGTCACTGCAATCGGGGCTGTCATTTAAAATTCATGATACTCGTTAAACATATATAGTGGACAACCAACCCAATAATCCAAATTTGAATTGTAAAACCTTGACTCATCATTTAAACAATCAGACAACAGCCACCATTCCAACTCATGCCATGCTGTGGAAACAAAAAATAATTCAATCAACGCAAGTGTAATTATGTGATTGTACAAACTCAATTCAGCACGACTCTAAGTAATCAAAATGTTGGGCTATCCATCCAAGACAACGAGGCAGCAACAACATGCCTGACTTATAAAAAAAATAATTGAATTGCAACAAAGTCTTGCTTAAAACTCTATGACTATATATAAGTGTGGAACCCAAAATTATCCATATCATACACAGTGGGAAGCCACCCAAAACACCACGATGCAACATTTTCATTTTACACTTCTAAACACACAGTCACAGTATTAAATCAACCCATCATGTTGAGTTATCAACTTACTACAATATTGCTTCAAATTAATCAAACTGCAATCAACGATGCTATGTAAAACTCGTGCTCATCCCTAATGACACAATCAAATAACCATAGCGCATACAGTGGATGAATTTTCTACAGTCATTCTGGTTTCCATAATCATTTTTCCCAAAAAACACTCATAGTTACAGTGACCATTTATTCGTGGTGTAGTAACACCATACAGACAAATTCATTACGTGCATACATCATTTAACAATTGCAACCAATGCCGAGTTTAACATCCCAATAATCTTCAATGCAAAAGACAATGATTGTGTATCAACCCCAATCTTCAATAAACTAATTCAATGTCGAGGCTATACTTGGACTATCGTAACAATGAATAACTGACCCAACATGTTGTGGAAACCACACATACCCACGCATCGACACGAAGCGAGGCTGTGACATTCTCAATTAAAACAATACTGGATTATCAAACACAAGGAAATCGACTGTGTATTTTGAACTGACCAATTAACAATGAAAGGTTATCCATTGTAATCACACAGGTAGTGACTAGATATCAAAACCAGCATGATTGTCACATGACCAACTGGGTGAGCCTGTACCCAATTTTTTCAAAAATACACAACCATCCAACAATAACCAAGTAGTAAACCTGGCAGGCCACGTCGGTCTTCTCTATCAACCCTCAGACCTGTAGAATTAAGAGGTTTCTCTATGACCAACACAAGAAAAGCTAGAGCCGACTTCTTTCAATGGTGAAAACCCCCGAGACCAATGGTGCATACACAGAGAGAACCACAACTTATTCATGGAAAGGTAATAAATCCCACGACGGGATGGCTATAATAGAGGAGCGAGGCTCCAATTTAGCCTAGTAATGATACTTAACACACACAGGGTATAACCCTCGTGGCTCTCCAGTCAAACAACCACAAAGCTGAAAGAAGACAGGGCCGAGAAAGAACAAAATAACCCACTGCGTGACCTTTAGTGGTGGAAACAAACCAATGCCCAAGTGAACAAGACGCAGTGACACAGAGTCCTTCCAACCATTAAAACTCACAAAACCAAATGTTGGATATAGCGATATGAATACGTGAGGACAGCCATCCACCCAAGACCAAACAAAAACCCTCCAACTAAACCAGCAAGGATAACAGAGAGCCCTTATGGCTGCTAACACTCGGGATGACCAATAACACTATGACTTCAACATTATTGCAGAGAAAACCATAAACTCTTCATTCCAAAAAAATGATTTTACATAGTTGCAATACTTAAGGAAATCACAAACCAATACACCTAAGCCAATAATCATTTCATAACCAGAGAAGACTCGTGAATGGCCAAAAAAAGACATACCTGTATTCGAACACCTTAAAACATGAGTTGGGCAAGCGGTTCCTCTCTGCTAAGAACTCAGAGCATAACCACAACAACAAGGTTGAACAATAGCCCGACTAGGGTGGTGACCAATGGAAGGAGTAAGGGTGATGTGTAGTAAATGCATGTCGCCTCCACCCACAGTTCATTTACTCCTTAGTACATTCCAACAAGATTTTCATTAACACCATTAATTTAAGCCATGTGTTGGAATCTGCATCTATTACTTGTCAAATGCGCCATCAACATCATACCTTCCATTTCCAACTTGACCATATTACATATCAACTACATAATCCAATAAACCATGTATCGAATCATCACCAATAGTGTGATCCACATCAACTTATGCCATAACATAATCACCATGCATATCAACTATATAACTCAAAAAAAATCTCATAGCTATTAACTTAATAGCTAGGATAGCAATGACTCATTTAAAAATCGATGCATGTAGTATAGTATATAACATGTTTTAGTTTCTTCCTTTTGCTTTTATATTGCCTTCTATTTTTTTCCAATTGCTTGTGTATGTCATTGCTAACATGTTTATTATGCAGGTCTCTTAGTAATAGATCCAATAACAAATAGAAGTGATAACAAGGATAACATAGGCTGTTGTGAAATAAAAATTGAACCTAGAGAAGCAGAAAAAACCACAGAACATTCCTTATCCATCGCCAATAAAACAAAATTATATCACCATGTAAGAAGTGTCGAACAGTAGCACGACATCAAATAAGCACCAGACTTGGTCTCCAATCTACAAGGGGGTCCCACCTACTAGTATTATTTAGCTTTAATAATAATAGGCTTTAGAAACACTTTGCAGGCAAAACTTCGTTGCAATTTTAATCATCAAAATACACCATCTAACTTGACAAAGGCATGAGAAGGGGTGAATCTAACACCCTAGTGAGATAAAAACTACTTTGCAAAAAATATTTTTTTTCTCTAAGTATAAGAATGAGATTAAAGAATGAAAACATATGCAAGAAATTATTCTAAGGAAAATAAAATGCATAAAGCAATTCAATCAAGCAATGCATGCAAATAAACACACAAATGAAGGCAAACATGCATGAAAAGAAAACATGCACTCTAAACTCCTACTCAAGGAAGTATTGGTGATATAGGGTAAAGTATCAAGTTTCAAGGTAGGATGGTGATATTGAAGTACAAACCTGAGACCTAACTTCATATGAAAGATTGTGTCACAATTCTTATCAATACAACAACACATGGGTCTAATGTAATCAAGTGGCAAAGGTGGCTCCAACTATGGGTATAGTTGAATCTCCTTGTTTACCATGAGCAAAGGGAAAAAATAACCCATATGAATTAAGGTTGGTCTTATTTGTTGATAACATCCTCCCAAAGGTTGATTATGAAATTCTTATAAGTGATCATTCTTCTTCCAAACTTCATCCTCAGCTTCCTTATATTCAAGTTCCAAAGAAAAAGTGAGGATTGCATAACTAATCGAGTATTCATCTAACATGCTCACATATTCATTATTGGGTTGATTACGGTCTTCAACATGATATCTTCTGTAATTCTCCCTATCCAACTTCATAAAATTTCCATCATGAATGGGCATAGTAGCATATGAAAGGTCCATTTGTAAGGATCCCCATAAATGAGCAGTGAACTTCCTCGACAAAAGCATCCCCCAAGATTTTTGGATATCAATGTTAACAACATCTATCATAACTGCGACATCTAGATACATATTCAATCTTACAACCAAATTATTTATCACGCCAAGCACTTATACCTCTCTCCTATCCATGGCACAAATGTTCTAGCATAGTCTTGTTACCTCGAAGACTAAGTTTTGCATTGTTGTCAAGGGAATAACATTGGTTGATGCCCCAAAGTCCAACAAAAAATTGTACAATAACAAATTGTTCACTTGAAAAGATATGTAAAAAGAGCTTTGGCCTCCATTTAATCCTCCCTTTTCCACAATTTTCAAGATTACAGGTGTATTGTCATAGCACTCTTCCGTTCCTTCACTTAACCCCAAAATTTTCTTGATTTTTTTTTATTTGTGATGATATCTTCACAAACACCAAGAAATGGATAGAGATATAAAGTAAGCATTAAAATCAATATTGATATCTTCACAAGCAGCTTTTGAATTTTCTGAAACATCACTTGAATTCTTTGTTGGCTGAATTCGTTGTTCTCTTTGTGACATCACTTGGGGTTGTAGATCTTGGGCCATTTGACTCTTTGAGGTTCATATGTTATGATGATATGATGATAAGGCGCATATGTTATGATGATATAAATGTTCTTTTGGAATTTTTTTGTAGTTTCTTTCTCCATATATTCCCTAGAAAAAAATTGATCCTTAATATGTTCTAATGACCTTACAAAACTACAAACATATTGCGATTCATTTTTACTACATGAGCAAATTGTAAGAAAAGGAGTAAATCAAGTTATGGTTCTGTAAGACTCTAGATAAAATTGTGGACATTTATTAGAGTATAAATTTATGGAGAGGATTGATTTAGAAACACAAAAGTGTAGCCACAATTTATATAGGTGATGATAGGGAAGATTCTTGACTAAGCAAGAATTTTTTGAGAAAGAAAATCATCTTAAGGAACTAGATCGAGTCAAACATGATAAAAGTAAACCACACATAACATATCCTATGGTAGATAAAAATGATTGATCTTGATTGGATAATCATATAATTTGTCATCTATTTTTGTACTTTTGGGGTGGAAAAATTGGAGTTATTGACTTGTAGGTCCCATTTCAGGGGCATGTCTCACTTTGAAGACTTAGGGTATAGAACCTTTCAAAGCCTGTTTGAGGCCTTACATGACTATTTTTGGGTTCAAAACTTTGCAAGCATAATTCAAACCTCTTGACTCTATTTTAAACTTTGATATATTTCCAACGACTTGAAAATCACCTCAATTGGAGTTCATATGTGGAAATTGTGCCTCATTCAAGTTGACCTATCTTTTTGACCACCATGATATTGATTGGATGCCACGTCAACTTCCATTATTCATACATGTGGAGCTACTCACATGTGGTATTTCAATATTAGTCTAGAGGGTCCAAAACCCTTAATATTAATTAGGGGTTGAGGTATTTGAAAACCATAAGCATAACCCTAGATGAATATCAAGCTATGTTAAACACTAGGTCACTAAGAAAGGTAGGGGTTACAATCTTATTGGATTGAGTATTGTTCCATATGACAATATAGAAATGAGAGTGGGATATTGAGGGAGATCAAAGGGAGGAGACCCTGTAGCAACCATATTGTCCATAGTTTCCATGGAATCTCCATAGTGAGTACCCCATTATTTTTACTTGCATCTCATAATGGAGAAGAAAGGAGCAGAGCACATGCCTCACCTTCTGGCTGGGTTTTTCCCGTATAGGATTTTTCCCAGGGAAGATATTGTGTTCACTTTGTGGATGGTGTTTCATTTCTTATCTCTTTCATTTTAGGTAGAAATATTAAGTATGAAATATTTTATTGCATGATTAAAATATTGTAGAAAATTATAAAATCTATTACAATGAACTATTTCATTGGAATATCCATTACAGTTTACAGATCAAACTAGGTCAAATAATTTTCCAAGAAACTAAACCAATTCTATAAATGTAAAAGTGCAATCCTTTATTAGAGTTTCCTTATTGTTTAGTGTTTCGATGATGTCGCATTGTGTTTCCATAAATCATAACACCTACATATTTTCTATGGAGATAATAAGTTCATTAGAAAAACGAGTGTGACCATCAATGTTTCAAGTGTAATTTTGAGAAACGCTATAAGTGTTGTTGTGTGAGCTCAAGGTTTTACTATATTTTATATTACTTGAAATTTTGTATTAATGCAATAATTTTTAGTTTGTATATGACATGTTTCTTTAGATGGACCTCAAAATTTGTAGTTGCATGATTTGTTGTTATTGATTCAATAGTGCGATGTAATTAAATTATTGACAATCATTTATAAATAACTCAAGTAGAACATAGTTAAGTCATTTAATAAATTGATTAGCAATGAAAAACCCTTCTTGAAGTAAGTTTACTACACTAGTATCAAATGAAGTTTGATTAATCAACATAAGTGTAAAGTTGTGTTGGTTCTCATCAATAACAGTGATCGGTAGATGCATAATGAACTATTGGTATAAATGACAAATTTCAATTTTCTTGGTGTAGTAGCACGAATTTTTATGCTAGGAGACTACACAATCATGAAGATGGAATTATTGACATATAATTGAATGATTTTTTATTTATTTCCTATTATCTCTTAGACCTAGGATACAAGGAAAATTATTGGGTCGATGTAGAATAGATTCGTAAATGAATTCATTAAACCATGCATGCCTCAAGAATGGATTGACAACCAAATTATGCTCACCAAAAGATCCCATTCACTTCATTAATGAAGATCCATCTACTAGCTTGCATGTATGTCCCCTTCCACTTTGTTGTAAGGTTATACACTATACCATACTCCCCTAATATGTTGAACATAAGTTTATCTCAAAATAATTCCAAATTGAAGGTTCTAACTAGAGATGTACACTCTCCCAAATTAATTGATACATCTATTACAACAATAGGATGAGATATTACTCAATAATTCTCATAAAATATTTAACATGGTCCATACTAAACAAGGTTTTATTGGTGTTACCTTCAAAAAAATATTTCTTACATGACTCTTTCCTCTAAAGATCTTTATTCTCTCCTTTCACTGATGGAAAACTTCATAATCCATAGTCTTATGAACTTGAATAAATTGTCATCCTTCCAACTCTATTCACATTGACATAGATTTTCAATCGCCAACTTGCATACTAGCAAACCGAATATCCACCTAATTGGAAGATCTTCTTAAAGTGAAAATACTTGATCGTTTCCAATTTCATAAATGTAATGTTTCCTTTAACTATTATATTCTCCCATCTATTTCCCATGAAGAGTTCTCATTTTATTGATTGTGTCATTGTCCGATATATAACATACAATCTATCTTTGAGTGTGTATTATTCCATGTGTTAGACCAAAAAGGTTTTCCATTTCTCTTATATCTTGACAAGACATTGTGATATTAAATTCAATATTTTCAATTTCAAAACAAAATAAATAAATAATTTATATTCTCCATGTGATTCCACGATGGCTCATGAAAATACTATTTATGTCATTATTGTGATATATATGACTATGGAGAGATTTCTTACAATACATACTATTGATGTTTTGGTAGTAGTGGGAGGTATTCCCTCCTAGAAAACCTTTCTTAGAGAAGAAGAATATTCTAGAAGTCAATGGAAGACCATTGAACAGTTGAAGAACTCCTCGGAATAGAAGTTAGCCCAAAGGAAAATAATAAAGTGGAAACATAATTTCTAGGAAGAGAAGTCGACCCACAAAATAATAAAGTAAATTTGAATACCCAAAATAAGAATTTAGCCCCAAACAGGCATCCATATTAATATAAATACAAGACTAGATCATTTCTTTTGTACAGTCACACAATTCTCCTTCTATAGTGGGCACTAGGTAGTTGGCAGCTACACTATTGGCAGTTTCGCTATTTCTGGTTTTTAAGTTCTCTTGGAGAGTGTGCCCCACTTAGGGAATTATATTCTTAGTGGTTTCTCTTGTGTGCTACCTTTGGAAGAGTCACACTAAGATTGTGTGGTGTTGCTCAATTGTATACCCTTGTTATGGTCTGATAAGAAGAAGAGACAAGTACTTATTATCAGGGTTTCTTCATTGTTTGTTTTGCTATTGTGAAGAGAGATTTTTCATGGTTTTATTGCATTATCATAAATATTCTCTCTAGGAAAAGTTGGTTGGGTTTGGTTTTTCCCCGAGTATGGGGTTTTCCCAAGATAATTATTTGTATCTTCTTGTGCTTGTCTATCATCTTCTAGATTTTTTTTATTTTCAGTATATGTATGTTTAATGTTAAGAGAAGATCAACACACTCTGGTTAATTTATTTCTAATGAAAATTTGAGAAAATCTAACATAGTTTCATAGTTGGTTACCTTCAGAACATTTTAACCACCAAAAGGAAGATCGTACTTTGGAATTTTCCACTACACCTTGTCACTGCACAGTTTTTCTTTTGTCAAGATATTTTAGCACTTATTATAAAGTCAATTAAAATAAATTTTGGCATAGATCACCTCTCCTTTCCTAGATTTCTTGGTGCATCTCTCAGATTGACTTTCCATCAAAGTTGAATTTTTAGGGTTTTAGGCTTGTTGACATTTTCCTAGACATTGAACCTTCTGATTCAAAGTTCTGACTTCTTATTGTTGATGTAATGTCTTAGATATTAGAAGATATGATGGATAGTGCTACAAATTTCAAAGGTATGCACTTGTATATAAGTTATATCATAAAGGTGTTTGCAGATGTACACTTGGAAAAAGGACAAGTGTCCAAGTAGTGACAATAGATCCAAAGGGATCTTAGATCTAGTGCACTCAGAGGAAGCCCAAGACTTGGAGGAAGCAGTGGTGATGTATACTATAGTATATGACAAATGGGACAGTAGTAATTAAGATTCTAGGTTTGCATATCAGGTTTGATATTTTTTTATTTTTGCATCTTAAATAAATATTGTAACCAGGACAACAGTCTTTAGAGTTCTATTACTGCTAAGTAATTTTTTCCCATCAAATGTTTAGTAACACTTGAATATTGTTAGTACTATTATTATTGTGTGAATTATCACTGTTTAGTATTAATGATGCACTTATTTACAAGATGAAATTGATCTCCTATAGGAGATGTTCTTGGTTGTTAACTTTGTCCCAGGAAGATTATCTTGTTAAATTCCATGGAGGTTATCGTGGAGATGTCCTTGTTTTGTTTCAGGTAGGTCACCATGGAAGAATGATTGGTAAAAAAACTGGAAAAGTGTTGTTGTTGTTATTACTCTTGTTCTTTGCATGTTACAGTGGAGGAATAGTTGGTCACAACACTAGAAAAGTGTTGTTTCTTGTTCTTGTTCTTGTTCCAGGAAAATCACCGATGATAGCTCTGAGAAGGGGCTATAGTGATGGTTGCAGGAGGAAACAGATTAAATATTCTCTAGATGAGACATGCAGTAGACTATATCGACATAGAGTTGTGTACATGATCATACACATCCATGTATCGAAGAAGAATAAGACAAAGTTAGAATCTTCTAACAAGAAGGGTACTTTTGCGAGATACAGAGTATATTTTATGGAGATTTATTGTGAGGAGTAGAAGGATATGAAACATGATTGTACAAAACCCTCTAGTTCAAATGATCACTCTTCATACCATCAGGAAGGTTTAATAGAGCTAGAAGTACCAATGGATCTACCTAGAGATGTTGCAGTGACTAGGAGGAGGTCAGTATGGCTTCGTGACACTTGGCAGGATGCATTGAGGCATACATGTGATACTTTCAGGGAGAAAAAATGACCTCAAAGATTCTCAAGTTATATGGAATTGATGATCCACATCATGAGAAGGAATAGAGAGCTCCACCAGTGGTGAGGCAGGTGTACCCACTAAGTACCATCTTAGAAGGAGCTAGAGTTAAGAGGGAGTCATCCCTTGAGATCCAGTAGGGAGGAGTAGCCCTCCCTAGTAAATTCCATAGGAGATCATAATTCAAAGGAGGATAGAATATATAGAGGGATCAAATGGATTTCAGATTGTATAGAATCAAAGGGTGACATGTTCTAGAGGGAGCATGAAGACTCAAAGTGATCATGATCTCAGAGGGAGTCAGTCAACTTAGAGGAAGAGTCGATCATTCATGGGAAGTTCCCCCTCAAATTCAAGTGGAAGAGAGACATCTTCCAGGACTAACAGACATGTGCCATGAGTTGAGGAGGCTAGATTGAAGCTTTAGAGGCTTCTAGGAGATGTGATATCTCCTAGGAGGATTCCCTTGTTTCAGTAGAATTTTCTACAATGTCAGAGAAGACAACCAGTGAGAAGGACTGAGATATGGATTTTCCCTCAGTCACAAAGAATCATTGATTCAAAACCTTCAACTTATGAGGAAGTTGCAAAGAAGAAAGTGTGGAAGGATGCCATGATGGAAGAGTACCATTCCATCATGAACAATGATGTGAGGGAAGTGGTTCTAAGACCAGAAGGGAAGTCAGTGGTGACTTCCAAGTGGATATACAAGATCAAACATACTATAGATGGTAGCATAGAGAAGTACAAAGCGATATTTGTGGCTATAGGATTCTCCCAGAAAGAGGGAGAATATTATGATGAGACCTTTTCTCTAGTAGCAAGGTACACTTCCATTAGAACTATTATTTCTATTTCATCTTTTATGGAATGGAAATTACACTAGATGGATGTCAATACTGCCTTCTTGGATGGTGTAATTGAAGAAGAAGTGTACACAGAGCATAAATAAGGTTTTGTGATCCATGGGACGAGTCCCATGTTTGCAAATTGAATATAGTCTTGTACGGGCTTAAGAAGACACCTAGGGCATGGTATGCCATAATAGACAGTTGTCTGATGAGGTTGGGGTTTACCAAGAGTGATGCAAATCCTAATATTTACTACAAGGTTCAAGATAGTTTCCCATTTATCTTGGTACTATATGTGGATGACCTATTTCTTACAGGGGATGAGAAGCTCATAGATGGGTGCAAGTGGGAGTTCGCTTCATATTTCAAAATGAAGGATCTGGGTTTGATGCACTATTTCTTGGGATTAGAGGCATGGAAGAGCCCAAATGAGATTTTCCTTATCCAAGGAAAATATACAATTGAGATCATGCAGAGATTCGAGATGATGGACTGCAAGTCCATGGCCACACCTATGGTTATGAGTCTAAATCTCTTGAGCGATTCATCTTCATATTTGGTTGATCCCACGATGTACAAACAGTTGATCAGATCCTTGATGCACTTGATTAACATCAAGCCAAATATATTCTTTGCAGTGAAGACATTGAGTCAGTGCATGGTTGAGCCTAGACATGTACATTGGATAACAAAAAATCATGTGTTGAGGTACCTGCATCGCATGGTTGGATATGGACTGGGATATTTCTCAGTTAGTGAAGTAAAGCTATAAGGTTATACAGACTCTAATTGGGCGGGGAGTACAATGGACCGGAAAAGCACATTAGGATGTTGCTTTAGTTTGGGATCATGTATGATCTCATGGTTGACCAAAAAATGGATGTTAGTGGAACTCAGTACAACAGAGGAATAGTATATAGAAGCCGATGTTGCAAGCCATGAAGCAGTGTGGCTTAAGAAGTTACTTGCAGGGTTACTTGATCTAGAGTTGGATCCAACTTTGATATATTGTGAAAATCAAATTTGTGTGAATCTTTGAGAGAATCTAGCCTTTCACGATAAGTCAAATCATATAGATATCAAATACCATTACATCTGAGACGTTGTGTAGAAAGGAGCAGTGGAGCTCCGATACATATCCATAGATGAGAAGATAGAGGACATTATGACCAAGCCTCTGTCTAGAGTGAAGTATGAGCACTTCAGAGACACGAGGATTGGCATGATGCAGAATGTCCAACTTCATTGAGAGGGAGATGTGATGTTTCTCCTCTATTGGACTCTCCCTTTTGCCAAGGGTTTCCCAAATCAGTCATGTGAAGTCACTGAAGGAGTAATGTGTAGCATGGTACAAGTCTTTCCTATGCGATGTGAAGTGGCCAGGTGTGATTGGGACTTATAGCGTAGTCTTTGCTATGCCATGTGAAATTGCTAGGTGTGATTGGGACCATGGCATAGCGTTGGGGCTATGGTAGTAGTCTTTCCCATACCATGTGAAGTGGATGGGTGTGATTGGGATTACTAGGAGAGGAGAAACATCATAGTGTATTTGTGATACTATGGTGGTAGTCTTGGACTACTAGATGCTCATAGCGTAGTCATGAGACTATAGTGGCATTCTTGGACTACTAGATGCTCATAACGTATTTGTGAGACTATGGTGGTAGTCTTAGGACGAGTAGATGCTCATAGCGTAGTCGTGAGACTATGGTGGTAGTCTTGGACTACTAGATGTTCATAGCATAGTCGTGAGACTATGGTGGTAGTCTTGGACTACTAAATGCTCATAGCATAGTCGTGAGACTATGGTGGTAGTCTTGGACTACTATATGCTCATAGCATAGTCCTGAGACTATGGTGGTAGTCTTGGGACTACTAGATGTTCATAAGCGTATTCGTAAGACTATGGTGGTAGTCCTACCCAGGATATACTATGGTGGTAGTCTTGGACTACTAGATGCTCATAGCATAGTCGTAAGACTACGGTGGTATTCTTGGACTACTAGATGTTCATAGCGTATTTGTGAGACTATGGTGGTACTCTTGGGACTAGTAGATGCTCATAGCGTAGTCGTGAGACTATGGTGGTCGTCTTTGACTACTAGATTCTCATAGCATAGTCGTGAGACTATGGTGGTAGTCTTGGACTAGGAGATTCTCATAGCATAGTCATGAGACTATGGTGGTAGTCTTGGAATACTATATGCTCATAGTGTAGTCTTGAGACTATGGTGGTAGTATTGGGACTACTAGATGTTCATAAGCATAGTCGTAAGACTATGGTGGTAGTCTTACCCATGACTATATATGTACTTGGTTAGCACCAAGCCTAATATATTATTTGTCGTGAACACATTGAGTCAGTGCATGGTTGTGCCTAGACATGTACATTGGATAACAAAAAAGCATGTTTAGGTACCTGCATGGTACGGTTGGATATGGACTTAGATATTTCTTAGTTAGCGAAGTAAAGTTGTAAGTTTATACAGACTCTGACTATGTGGGGAGTGCAGTGGACTGGAAAAGCACATCAAGATGTTGCTTCAGTTTGGGATCAGGTATGATTTCATGGTTGAGCAGAAAACAGATGTTAGTGGAACACAGTTTAACAGAGGAAGAGTATATAGAATCCATTTTTGCAAGTCATGAAGCAGTGTGGCTTAAGAAGTTACTTGCAGGGTTATTTGATCTAGAGTTGGAGCCAACTTTGATATATTGTGATAATCAAAGTTGTGTGAAGATTTGAGAGAATCAATCCTTTCATGACAAGTCAAATCATATAGAGATCAAATACCATTACATCTGAGATGTGGTGTAGAAAGGAGTAGTGGAGCTACATATCCACAGATGAGAAGATAGAGGACATTCTCACCAAGCCTATGTCTAGAGTGAAGTATGATCACTTCTGAGACACGCGGGTTGGCATGATGCAAAATGTCCACCCTCATTGAGAGGGATATGTGATGTTTCTCCTCCAGTGGGCTCTCCCTTTGGCCAAGGGTTTCCAAAATCAATCATGTGAAGTGACTGAAGGAGTAATGTGTATCCTAGAATAAGTCTTTCTTATGCCATGTGAAGTGTCCTGGTATGATTGGGACTTGTAGCGTTGTCTTTCCTATGCCATGTGAAATGGCTAGGTGTGATTGGGACCATGGTGTATATTTGGGGCTATGGTAGTAGTCTTTCCCATACCATGTGAAGTGGATGGGTGTCATTGGAACTACTAGGAGAGGAGAAACATCATAGCATAGTCATGAGACTATGGTGGTAGTATTGGACTACTAGATGCTCATAGTGTAGTCGTGGGACTATGGGGGTATTCTTGGACTACTAGATGCTCATAGTGTATTCGTGAGACTATGGTGGTAGTATTGGGACTAGTAGATTCTCATAGCGTAGTTGTCACACACCCACTACAGCAACCTAGATTTTTTGTCTTTTTATTCGAGGGACAGAATCCCCGAGATTTCTATAGGCCTAGAACAGACCATCCCTTCCCTTATCCTCCTCCAAGAGACCACAACCTGGCCTTAGCGCAAGCGCCTTTCGCAACTCACGAGTGGGGAGTCAAGGCTCTCGACTCCTCTTTCTCCAAACGCCGATACCCGAGACGTGATACGGGTATGGATCCATCCTCACTAACGCCTGCTACATGTAACCGTAGGCTAGGCTAAACACTAGCACTACTCGCAACTTGTGACTTCGTTAGTTGGAGTGTTGAGCCCTCGTGCTCCTACTTTTTGAATCCCTGAGATGCGAGCGGTAAACGTTACATGGACTCTGCCAAGCGACACGTACACACCACTTGTCTCCTCCACTGTACTCTGCTTACAAGTTGTATCACTACCGCCCGTCGCACGAGACCTTGACTCTTAACGTTTCATGACCTTAGAGATCAAGGTGCAACTTCTTCATCCTGTGAAACCCCGAGCCACGATAAGTCAACAATGGATTGACTCTTTCTCAGGCAACATGTGTCAACCACCTATAACCTGCTCCCACCTTTCTCTAGTTGCTTGTTGTTATGCCACCTGTCAACCATGCGGTCCCCACCTAACGGATGTGCCATGTGTTCACATGAGCCCTCGGTGCTCAGCACTTCGTGACTTCTGCAGTCAAAAAGAATTTTTTTAAACCTTTGAACCCCCGATACGCGATACCACATGGAGGTTCTGATCCAATGATTTTCCCATGGCTTGGATCCACTGACCACGATCACGTCGTGATTTTGCAAATAGTGAGTTTGTGTAGTCCTACCCTTGACCACTCCAAGTCGCGAGTCAGCAAAATGATACTCTCCTTCCTGTGCAAAGGCTAAGATCGACGGTCAATAGAGCTCCATCAGATCCTTGTATCTACGGTCCTGGATCCCATCACTACTTGCGAAGGCTGAAAGGGTCGAGGGGTTAACGCCTGCACTCCCTCTATAGATCAATCGGTCTTGACAGATCTGGGGTATTTTCGAAAGGATTTTGACTGTTCGTCTACCAAACGATAGGGTATTCTCTTTCTATAATTGGACTCGCTATCCCTTCTGAGCTTGAATTACGAAATTCAACCTCTCGGAGCTTCAAACTCCCACGACTCCGAGACCTTAAAGAGCTACTCTTTCTTGCATAAGTTTTCCATACCCGAATCGCATGAACCTTCAGATGATTCTTGGGAAATTTTCCCTGATCTTAGTCGAGTCTCTGGGTAAAGGTTCAGTATGGTTCCAAGGTTTATGGGGTAATTCCCGAGGAAGAGTACTCTCGAGGGGCCTTTCCAGAATATTACGAGAATCAAGAAAACAAGATGATTCTCGGTGGATCGAACTCATGCCCCAGACTTAATCATTTTTATAGAAACCAACTATGGCATGTAAGCATACACATGCATCCATTATTTCCAGTCTAAAACACCGAGCAATCATTCCACACAGAAATTATTATGGGCATATAAACATAAGCATGTATTCATGATATTCAATTCGAAATACAAGGCATAAAACACTTATCAGATCCACCAGGCGTGATGCAACTACTGAGAGGGTTGCTCGTTTCCACCCAACCGTAGGCTCAGTGACTCCAAACGGATTTACCACTAGCCACCCTCGAGCTAGACCACGATACTTTGACATTCAGTCTCCTACTTCCAGCTCAACAGAAATCAAGGATGAAGGTTACTCTCCTTCTCCTGATATAGAAAAATAACCCAGGATGAAGGTTACTCTCCTTCTCCTATGATCAGAACTCCTTGTGTTTTCTAGAGTTTCTCTAGTTCTCTTCCGCGATCCCCGTCGCGCGTGCTCTCTCCTCTACCCTTTACCACACTTCCTCTCTTTCGTTTTCTCTGCAAGATTGCATGTGGCATGAATTTCCCTATCCATGGTCAGGTCTGAGAGATTTTATGAATGGGCAATTCACCCCCATCCCCTCATTAACTCTTGAGGAGCCTCCCTACCTACCAATCTGACAAGAAATCCATTCCAGGGTCAAAGAGTTGTTTTGGTATTTGAGCAAGTAAAAACCAATACGGTATCGGCTTGGTGGAAGTTAACGCAACCTTTCCAGGTCCCTTCCACCACCTCTCATTAGCCATATTGGTCTCTTTTAACACATCCCCCTCCCAGCAGTCATGCAACACATATTCATAACATAATTTACATTCATCGACCTTTTATACAAAGGTAAGTCAAATCAAACATTCACATCTTTGAGTTTGCCATAGTTCTTGGACAATATAGTTATTTTTATAGACTGGGGGAAATAGGGTGTTACAATTCCCTTCCCCTTAAAGGAACATTGTCCTCGATGTTCTATCTATCAATATGACATGTATGTACAGAAGTAAACAAAATTGGATATGTGTGTTTCATGGCATCTTCCATTTTCCACGTAGCCTCATCTGGGCCAAAATGTTTCCACTGCACCTTGACCTGTGCAATGGATTTGTTTCTAAGTGGGGTTTTCTTTCTGTCCAGTATGCATTGAGGTTCTGGCAGAAATTCTCCCTCCGGTTCCACCTGGATCACAGACCAGTCAATTATATGATTAGAATCATGTACATATTTCTTCAATAATGAAACATGGAAAACATTATGTGCTTTTACTGTGGGAGGAAGTGCTAGCCTATAGGCTACAGGTCCCACTCTATATAGAACTTCAAAGGGTCCACAATACCAAGGTGCCAACTTGGCACAAGCCCCCATCCTCAGGGAACTCTTCCTGGGCCTAACTCTGAGATATACGTGGTCTCCCGTCTTGAATTCTCTTGGAGTTCTCTTTTGGTCAGCGTAACTTTTCTGTCTATTCTGAGCGACCTTTAGATTTTGTTTTATCTAAATCACTTGTTGTTCCATTTCTTTCAACATGTCGAGTCCAATAGTAATTATGTTTACGGGATTACTGCAACTGACTGGAGTGTTTCACGGCCTACCGTAAAGGACTTTGAAAGGACTCGTCTTCAGGGATTCTTGGTAGTCGTTGTTGTAGGCGAATTCCACCAATGGCAGGTAATCTTCCCACTTTTTGGGTTGATGCATTACATGCATCCTTAGAATGTCTTTTAATATTTGGTTCACTCTTTCTGTATTTCCATCGTTTTGAGGATGATAGGTTGTGCTAAATAGTAATTTGGTCTCTGGACCATCCATCAAGGATTTCCAAAAGTTGGAAGTAAATTTCATGTCTCTGTCAGACACGATCTCTTTAGGCATACCATGTAGTCTGAATATCTCCTTCATGAATACATTGGCGATGTCTATTGCCTTGCAAGTCGACTTGATGGGGATAAAATGAGTGGACTTGCTCAATTTATCCACCACTACCATGATGGCGTCATTCTGTTTGGTCGAGGTTGGTAATCCGGTGATGAAATCTATGGAGATGGTTTCCCATTTCCATTCTAGGATTGGTAGAGGTTGTAATAATCTTGTTGGGTGTCAATGTTTTTCTTTAACTCGTTGGCATTCTATGCATTTGGCTAAGTACTCAGCTATGTCTTTCTTTAATCTAGGCCAATAGAATTGTTTCCTGGTGGCTGTGATCATCTTTTGGTATCCTGGATGACCAGTATATGGTCTTTTATGTAGCTCATCCATTATGAACCTCTTCAAGTCATCACAATCTAGAATATACAATCTTTTTTTGTAAGTTAGCAAACCTCCATCTATCATCTGGTAGCCTTCATACTTTATCCCTGTGGGTTCTTGCTCCAAGTAGGAGGTCATGGTCTGGAAGAATGTGTCTGTTTCTTATGCATTCTTAACTCTTTCCTTGACATTCGTCTCGCAGGTGCTCACCGTTGTAAGGTGAATTGTTTTCATACTTATGCTAAGGGCATCGGCCACCTTATTTTCCTTTCCCTTGATATGTTTGATTTCGAAATCAAACTCACTAAGAAGGGCCATCCACCTAGCTTGTCTAGCATTGAGTTTTGGTTGGTCAAATAGATATCGCAATCCATAGTGGTCTGTCATAAGTACAAATTTCCTTCCCAGGAGGTAATGCCTCCACATTTTTAAGGCATGCACTATGGCGGCCAGTTCTATATCATGGGTCACATAGTTGACTTCGTGCTCATTCAATTTTCGGGATTCATAGCAAACTACACTTCCTCCTTGCATAAGGACTCCTTTGAGCCCTTCCTTGCAGGCATCTGTGCACACAAGGAAATCAGCTTTGGGATTGGCAATCTTCAACACGGATGCGTGGGTCAGTAGATGTTTTAGGGATTGAAATCTTTCTTCACATTCTTGCATCCACGTGAATTTAGCTCCCTTCTTCTAGAGGGCAGTGTTTGGACAACCAATCTTGGAGAAT
>ML859402.1:0-13268 GCA_009831015.1 Picea engelmannii | reverse complement strand
TTCCTTCTTGATTTTTTCACCTTATTTTATCATTTCTTCTTTTAGGTCACTTTGACTTCTTTGACTTTGGGGGCTTCAAGCCTTCATGTGAGGGTCATTTATCTTCGTAAGGCCATAACTCTCAAACCAGGAGGAGTTATGTGACATTCCACATACCACCAGAAATGGCATGATAAGAAATATCCATCTAGGATAGTTTCACCAACAATTTCCTTGATCTTCATCTTGTTATTCCTCATACAAGCATGGGTCCTCCAACCTTTCTTCTAGGATAACTCAATCTGTAAAGCGTCTTCCCGTGAGGCCTTTCACCATAAGGGGACCACTTTGGAGTTCATCCGTTTGTACACCTTATCAATCATGATAAGAAAATAATGAGACATCTATACATTTTTCCAATAATGCATCATATACCAATGGAACCACATCGATCCATCTTCATCATCTATCAATGACAACTCATTGATCCATCTTCATCTATGCATTCTCATCAAGGAAAATACATATTATATTACATAAATCATCAATCAATCAATCCTTTGAAATCAATCAATCACTTGACATCAATCAATCAAACCATTGGCATCAATGACAACATCATCCAACAAGTGTACCTTGGGAGTCATTGACATTAATGGTGATTTCCCTCATGCTTGTTAACGGTATATACTAATGACCGGTAATCAAGTGGTTTCTACCATGTTCAACTTCGACACATGTAATCACATGGTTAGATTTGTACTATAGAGTGGTGGAGATGAAGACCCTGAATATTTTCTGATAGATTCAGGTTGCGTTGGAGTATATTCAGTTTGTACTGTTGCATAGATCCACATTGTATGTCTGGTGGCTATGTTCAAATTTGAATCTTTAACACATAGATCCATAGTGTATTTTTGGTGGCTATGTTCAGATTTGATTCATATTGGCATGGATCCACAGTGTATGTTTGGTGGCCATGACTTGTCTTACTTGACATGGATCTTCGCATGTTGACATTTATGCTTTGAGTCATTTGTATTCTGAGTATGGGAATGCCTACCTCAACGATGATATATTATTGTACTATATTTCCTTGTTTGTTGGTAGGTTTCCGACCGACTGTTCCTTGTTCCCTACACACACTCGACAAAGTATTTCAGCTATCACTCTGTTCTAACTTCATACTTTGGGGGGCTCTCTGTTACACATTATTTTCATCATCCCTATGACTGTTAATGATGTAAACCTATCTGTTGCCTTCAAAGGGGTTAGTGGCCTGAGTTCCTGAAGAAAGAAGGGAGCTTTTGAGTTTGGAGCTCTGGTTAGCTTGGAGCTTTTGGGATTAGCTAAGTTGGATATGGCTTGAAATTATTATCTTGGATGGAGTTTCTTTGAGTTTTGCCTTTCTCAAGATAGATTGTAAATACTATCAGATCTGTGCTCTCAGAATTCTTGGAGTGAAAGTGTGTGGGGAACGAAGGATAGTTGGAAGGGACCTTACGCCATCAAGGCCATGGTTGTAATCTCTCTTTCACATTTAATATGATACAGTAATATGATTATTTCCTATAAAGCTTGTTGTGTTTTATTGTATGATTCCTTGATCACATACATAGGTTTATATTGAGTTTATGCTATTACTATCACTTTGGTTGGTTGTGTTATTTTGCAGGATCATCATTGTATGAGCGTTGGAACGGAGCTAAGATGGTGATAGCGAGAGGAAGTAGTTCTTAAATGGTATGTCACCTATCCCTCTTAGTTAGTAAATTCAATATCTAAAACTTAAGGAAAGTGTCATGTTCTAGTGTGTTTTGTTCTAGATCTAGGTGGATCTAGGGAGATCTGTTAGTGTCCGCACCTACAGATTTGTCTGATAACACTCATCCATAAAAAATATGGGAAATCAATTTCAGGACCTCCTTCAAAGTGTAACAAAAGCCTAATATGATATATGAAGGTTACAACATACCTGCCCTCACAAGTGAGGAATCGTTGAAGACTAGCAAACATTGGATGATACTCTTCCTTAATATAGTTCCTAGGAATCCCCGTTTTCCAATCAGGGTGTTGATGGTCTTCCTTCAGAAATCTTTGGCACATTTCCTTGTTGATTCCTACTCCTTTGAAATACTTGGCTCCTCTGTTAGGTAATCCTGTGGCTTCCCTTAAGGTTTCGTCATTGACTGTTAGTTGTAGATTTCTTATGTGCACAATCTCTCCATCGTAACCCTGAATAAGTGCTTGAGATACCTTCTCATGACAGCCTGTGAATTTCTCCAAAAATGGCATCCATCCCGCTCTAGGATACTTATCTCTACATAGCTGGAGCTCCTCGGTCTCCCTATAAATCTGTAAGACTAGTCTGTTTCTAATCACGACCATCTTTATGAATTGTGTGTGAGAATCGGGTTGTGGCGTAAGGGTTTGTTCAGCTATGAGGGCAAGGGTTTGGTACCGAATATCGTAGAGAGGAGTAGGCTCGGAACTGGAGAAAGGTTGGTAATGACAAAAATATGGTGATGGCATTGATAATTCAGACGATGAGTTTAAGTAAGATATCACAAAGGAAAATTAAGACAAGATGAGGCTCATCTGGATGGTTTTGCCACCCAGATAAGCCATTTCATTTATTCTCATAAGTGCAATGATGGGAACATTGGGTGTCGAAGCATCATTGTTGTTTGAGATAGGTGATTGGATTTCTGAGTGGTGAATTTGATGTTGAATCGTGACTCGTAACACAAGATACATTCGTGATTTCTTAAGGATGAAGCACGTTCGTGGCTCATCATTACTAAGCATGCTCCATATTCACACTTTTGATGTGATTTTCCCTTCAAGCATTTTCAAGCTCTTATGTGATGAGAGGATTGATTAAGGTTAAGCATATGGGTATGAGGGAAATGAAAGTTAGGTGCATGGTTTTAACACTAAGGTCATCAAATCTAGTATACCTTTTCATACCTATTGTAGTTTTATAATAAAAGGAAAATAAATAATACCATGTTACCTTTGCTTTTACCATTGTATAATCAATACCCATAGCATATGCGATTGCCTTTGTATTTGAAGCTTGCAGATTATTGGAGTTCATTTTTTTAGGCTGGAGTTTTCTAGAGGCTTGGTACTGGAATTTCCTGTACTTCATGAAACTTCTTTATTATGTTCTTGTCTTATTTTGTGTCTAGTTTTGTAGGGTTGTAGGGTGAAAATCTTGGTTTCTGAAGATGAGATGTGAGTTTGAAAAAGAGTTCTAAAAGAGCTCTTTGACCCTCCCCCATGCCAAGGCTATTGCATATCCTTATGCAAGAATATTTAACACCCTGTATCATAATGGAAGAAAAATGATAAGAGAAAAGAAACCAAATCAAATTCCAAAAGTACATTTATCACCTAGCATATGATCACATGCCTAAAAAGTTTGAAATTGCCTTTATTTTGATGACTTATTGACAAGGGTAGCATTCAACAGTGAAAATAGGGAGGTTTTTATATTTTTGCCAACAGATTAAATCCAACCTAACTTGCTTTAGAGATTTACTATCATTAGATGTTATGGATAAATTTCACAATATAAGTAGATTGGACTCCCTAGTTAGGGCTCCACTCTTAAGAAGTTTCCATCTTAGGTAATGTAGGCTTTAGATGTCAGACCGGTAAAGTTGACTTAGGGTAATTCTCAAATGGACATTTGCTTTTAGTAATTATCTTGCTTGTTAATTTGGATTTCATATCTCATAAATGTCAATAGTGACCTTTTCTTCTAGTGTTCATTTTTTATTTTTTTTAGATGACAAAAGTGAATTTTTCAATCAGACAAGTATAGATGAAACATTTCTCAACCAGAACCCACTGCCAACAAGCCTGTTCAGTACTCCGGTGGGTTAGTTGTGATAATTAATGAGAGACATCCTTTCCCCATGCAGAATGCCCCATTGCCAATAGGCCTATTCAGTACCCTGATGGGTTTGCCTAGTCATACCACTCACTGGTACCCGCTGCCAATAGACCTATTCAGTATCCCAATGGGTTAGTCCCTTAAACCCTTTTTCCATTAGAGGCTTCTTGTCCATAGTCACCTATTTCAGTTTTTATTAAAGAGTGTTTTTGCAAGGTGACAGGGGAGGATTGTCTGAAAACCTTTCTATAGGATGGGATGGTATTGGGTTGGAAGGTGTATTCTCTTATTTAAATGTCTTTAAAGATTTTTCTGAAGGAAAAATAAACTTATGTATTCATATTTATTATTTAGAGCGATCCATATGTATAATTTTGTCTGAGTTTGTCCATAAGAGAATGACCTAAAGTTACCTTAGGGTATTGATACATCCTCTTCCATAAAAGTTTTCCTAGTGTTCCCATGACAGAGAGTGTTCGTATACGCATATGTTACTATTTAGTAAAGATAATCCAATGAATACTGTTGAAGTCTAGTTAGGGTGAGATAGTTACTTGTAGGCTAATATATTTTTTTATCCCTTTAATCATGCTGAAATAATGGATAAAGGAAACCTCTAGACTTTGAAGAAGATTATGCATGGTTCATTTAGGAATCATACGTAAGGATTATGTCTTCTTTGTCAAGCAACGAAACCAAAAGAAATTAAAGATACTTCCCTTTAGTCAGAAACAAAACCAAAAGAAATTATTACTTCATAAGGGCTACCATCCGATGCTACATTCATCTCTTGGTTCTAGATTAAGTGGTTACTGCATGGCTTCATACTTCATATTAATTGTCAGAATATTTTGAAATATGCATAGCATTCCTTTGTCAATTAGGTGATGTGTCCTAATAGTATCGTATAAGTACCAGACTTCTGGTATTGGACTTCAGGTACTGGACCAGCATAGGACTACTGGTACCATACCAGAACAGAGTATTGTTGATGCCTACAAACCGATGTTTAGCAAGTTCATGAAGGATCAAATAAATTATAGAAATCTACTTACAAAGATAAAATGCGAAAGTAAAACAAAAGGAGGTAAGAATCCATTATTACCTTCAACTTATTAGCAAAACACGATCCACACCTATGTACAAAAGTTTTAAGTAAACCAATCAATCAATGTGGATCAGTAGGAAGGTCTCATTCCTTACTAATCACCTGCATATCTGAATTATGTAGTATACAAGTAAAAAATTCTTCTTTTGACAGGGGTTTGTTATAAATTCTCAACCGATGACCATTCACAAGTAGTGGAGTATGATGTCCGTCAATTGTATTTATCCTAATTGAACCATTATCATAGACATTGTCAATTTTGTAAGGTCCCATCCAACAAGTAGTTAACTTACCTTTGAAGTTCTTGAATCTACTTTCATACAACAGGGCCCAATATCCTTGTTGATTTTTTTTCTTTTTGAGATACTTGTCATGCCATTTTGTTCTCTGCTCTTGAATGAGGGTGGTTCTTTGAAGTGCTTCATGCCTAATTTCGTCCAGCTCATTAAGCTGTAAGATTTGTTGTTGCTGGGCTTCATCCAAGTTCATGCCAACTTGTATTGCAGTCCTGAAGGTTTTGATCTAGAATTCTATGGGGAGAAGCACCTACTTCCCATATACCAACTCATAAGGTGTATGTCTTGTTGTATTCCTCCAAGTGATTCTATAAGCCCATAAGGCTTCTAGTAATCTGTCAGCCCAATCCTTGTGGTGTAGCTATATTGTTTTGGTAAGAATGGACTCAATAACTTTGTTGGTAGATTCTACTTGTCCATTTTCCTGTGGATGGTAGGGTGTATATTTCCTGTGTTTGATTTGGTACTGTTATGTAACAACTTTGACTAGATTAGAGGTAAATTGAGTCCCCTGATCAGTCACAATTTCTCGAGGTACACCAAAAATAGTAAATATGTCATTAAAAAGGAAATCTACCACTGATTGTTCACTTACAGATGGTAAATCTTTTTCTTCAACCCACTTAGTCACATAGTCAGTACATACAAGTATATACTTTTTCTTTTTAGATTCAGGGTTAATGGTCCCTACAAAATCTAATGCCCATTTCTTGAAAGGAGCAATGACTACTTGGGCTTGAAGTGCCATTTGGTCTCATGCAGTAGGCTTACCCATTCATTGGAATTCATCACAATCGGATACATAGGTTTTAGCATCTTTGAAAATATGAGGCCAATAATAACTAGATTGCAGAAATTTATAAGAGATCCTTTTGTCTGAGAAGTGTCCTCCACAAGGACCATCATGGCAAGCTTACAAAATATCATGAATTTCATCTTCCCTTACACATATCCTGATTACCAAATCTGGTCTTGTTTTGTAGAGATAATCATCGTGCCACATGTAGTTTGCACTTAGCTAAATTACTTTCTGTTTTTCTCTAGGAGACAATTTATGAGGCATCTTCCTTGTCACAAGATAGTTAGCTACATCTGCATACCAAGGAGTGAATGTAGATACTTGTATGTACTGACTTGTGTATATACTTATTATGATTTGTGTGATAATGTGAATTTTTGTAGGATCAACTCTCATTCCAAAGCTAGAGATGTGGTGTCCCAAAACAATACCTTTAGTGAGCATCATTTTTTATTTTTCATTACTTAGGGAAAGATTAGTTTCCTTACACCTAATCAAGAATTTTTCTATACTGGTCAAAGCTTCCTGGAAGTCATTTCCATGGACTGTAAAGTTGTCCATGTAGAATTCTACGCAGTCATTGTTCAAGTCAGAGAAAATGGCTAGGACAGCCCTTTGAAAAGCAGTTGTGTCATTGCAAAGTCCAAAAGGAAGGACCCTATAAGCATAGGTTCCCAAAGGGAAGGTAAAAGTGGTCTTTTCTTGGTCTTTAGGTGCTATTTGTATTTGGTTATAACCACTAAACCCATCTAGGAATGAAAAATACTTCTTTCCGGACAAGGTATCCAACACCTGATCAATAAATGGTAGGGGAAAATAATCCTTATGGGTGGATTTGTTCAATTCCCTGAAGTCTACACATATTCTCCACTTACCATTTTTCTTGGGAACTATGACAAGTGGAGATACCCATTGACCATCTGAAATGGGGTATATGAGATTGGCTTGAAGGAGTTTTTGCAATTCTTCTTTTACAATATCTTTGAGGGATAGATTCATCCTTCGTTGAGGATGTCTAACTAGTCTGATTTGGTCATTAGTGTAAATATGATGTGTTCATGTGTCAGGGTGAATGCCTTTCATGTCTGCATAATCCCAATCAAAGGCATCAAATTGTCTTTGGATCATTTCAATTACTTGTGTCTTTTGTTCTGGTTCCAAACTAGAGTTCATATACAAAGGTTTTCCTAGGCTAATCTCAACAAGTTCAACACTTTCTTCCTTCTCTAAGGAAGCTGGTGATAAAGTATATAATTGAGTGATATCGGGGTGCCAAGTTTGTTGAAATTCGGAACTGAAAATGTGTGACAATTCTGCAAAGGACCTAGGATATTCAATGCAGTTTGTATTAGCCAAAAATAAACTTAAGACTTTTTCATCCGATTGTTCTTGCATTCCTCTTACTTGTTCAAGTGTTAACAGGGGTCTGATGCAATCTTCCTCTCCATAAGGGTTTTCTAGCCAAACAATTATTTCTTGTGTTGGTTGGGCAGGAGGGAAGAGAACAAGTTTTTGGCTATGTGTGTCATTGGATATAGTCATCTCACCAGATCGAAAGCTGATAAAGGCATCTGTTGTTTCCAGCCAAGGGTGGCCAAGAACCACAAGGTGTCCTAGTTTGGAGGATGATTTGGTGTAGATGACTAGAAAGTCTACTGGATATTCCCAAGAAGCTAGAGTGACTGTGATATCATCCAAACTTCCTGCGAGGCTAATGATTGACTTATCTTCCAATTCTATCATGGTTTGGGTTGGTCTCAATTGGTTGATTTGGAGTTTTTGCATAGTGTCAAAAGGAATTACATTAATTGGTGCACTGAAATCAATGAGTGTGTTTGGTAAGGAAATACCATTAATTTCAACAGTGACTATTGGATTCCCAGGGTCATTATATTTATATGGTATTTTAGAAATAAATTCAGATAATTGTCCTACTACCTGAACAAGGGGAGGTTCCTTCTTCTTCCTTCCTGGTTTCTTAATACAAATATCCCTTATGATTTTGGCATATATGGGGATATCTTTGATGGCTTGCAATAGAGGTATTTTTATACACACATTTTGTAATTCATCCTCTATATCTTTGTGCAAGGGTGTGTCAGGTTTCTTCACTAATAGTCTTTTGGGGTGGAAGATTAACTTGTTGAGGTACTCCTATGGAATGAGAAGTGATTGGAATAGGAGGGGAAGTCTCTTCTTATACAAGGGTGGTTTGAATGTTTTCTTCCTCATAATTTTTATCATTTTCTTCTTGAATTACTACTCCAAAATTTGATTGATTTATAGCCTTCCCTAATCGTAGTTGAATTTCATAGGTGGGAAAGGTTTGAACTTCTGCATTTTGCATGGGGTGGGTGGGTCAATTATTGGGGTTAGGGATTAGCTGGGTAGGGATTGTTGTTGGTCTAGGAGGGTTGTGGGAAGCTTGGTTTTGTGGTTGTTGATTGGAATTTATAGGTACTTGTTGTTGCTAGTTAAGGTTCAAGGGGACTGTAAATTGCTGCTATATAGGAGGTGGAAGTAAATCTTGTATCCATGGTGGGTTAAATCTAGGTAGTAATTGGGAAATGCTTGTAGGATACTATGGATATGTAGGGTAAGAGGGATTCCCATACATAGGTCCCCTCCAACCTTGTTGCCAAGGTTTAGTTTGAGCTTGTTGAGGTGTCCATTGTGGATAGGACATTGGGAAAGGGCCCCATTGTTGTTGTTGATACTATGCATTAGGGTCATAAAATGCATTACAGTTTTCTTCTCCCCAAGGTATTCTTGAAGGGTATGATTGTTCTTGTGAGATTCCTCCTCCCCTATACATGGCTTGTAGCTCAAGGAACGTTAGACACTCAGATGTGGGGTGATCTAGAGTACACATGCCACATAGGTCTATGACATTTAATGGGCATTCTTTCTCACCGTGCTTCTTTCGACATCTAGAACAAAAAATTGCTAAAACAACCTCTTCTTCTTGTTTCTTTTTTAGTTTTAGGGTATCTAACTAGTTTTTGATTGTGCTCAAGATGTATTTTTTAAAGTTCTCTAGTAAGTTTCCTAACTCCATTCTAGTGACAGTCCCTGAGCTTTGTCTTGTATTTCTGCTAAAAGAATATGTTGATGCTTTGCTTGTTTTAGCTAGTCCTCTTGAGTATCTTCTACAGTAATTTGTGATCTCTGAAAAAGGATTTTGGTGCACATCTATTGAACTTAAAAAGTTTAAAAATTCTATGCAGTCATCTCTAATGCCTTTCAAAAATACAGTTCTTACTACAGCTGGGTTTGTGGTGAATAACTTTGATTTCTGGTAGTTTTATAAGAACCTTTCTAAGTAGTCTTCAGGGCTTTCATCTTCTGTTTGCTGCATTTTAAAAATGTCATTTTTAGCATTATCCTTACAATAGTCTTGGTATTTTTGTAAGAATGTATCTTTCATCTGATCCCAAGAGAGAATTGTATTTTCTCCTAAGCTCATGAACCATCTTAAGGCTGAATCTTTCATTGTGGCAGGGAAGAGCTTAAGTTTCTAGGCATCGTCTGAGTAGTTATCGATTCTACATAATATGTCAAACTTGAATTAAAATAAGTTTGGATCTTCAGTTGACATACCTATGAAAGTGGGTAATGATGATAGTGAGATGTTTTTCATTCTAATGTTTATGGAAATATCCAAGATTGGAAAACCAAAGGTCTCAGTTTCAGTGGTTGCATTTCCTTCTTCTTCTTCCATTTCACTAGGTGTTCCTCCTCCACTGATGGATGGTTCAGAAATTGGGTTTTGTGTGTCTCCTTCATTAGACTCACATTCTGTCTGCCCCAATACTGATTCTTCTGTTTTAGTTTCTTCTTCTTGAGCCTCACTGGCTCCGCTTGAAATTTCTCCTTTTGGAATTTTTCCTGCACCAGTGTTAGTTGGATTAGTGCGGGGGGTTGTTTTTGAATCTTTAGAGCTTACAAATCTACCTTTATTATCTCTATATCTATTCATAAAATGAAAATTTGATTCTTAACTGAATTGAAAGTGCTAATTCTATCTAGAAGGTAAGAAGGTGACCTGGCTTCGAAGAAACCCACTCTAGTGGCCGCATGGTTGTTTGCTCACATCTTAAACGTTTTATCCTCCTCCCTCAAGAAGCCTTTAAAATCATTCAAAAACTATGCAAACAATCTAAGCTAAAAATCACTTCCTACCATTTGCAACTCCCCGACAACGGCGCCAAAATGTTGTGCTACTTATATGATTAGTAAAATGCACTCATTAATTATCAATTCAAAATTCGTAATCAACAGAGTTACAAGACACTAGTAAGAAAGGTAATTCAATGTCATGAGCATAGAACTATTCTAAATTATGCATGTTGGAAACAAAGCAAGCTAGCAAACCGAAACACACTTTGGTTGTCTTTCACAGAGAGGCTATCTACTCCATTATGGCACATGCAAGTATAAGATGGAGTTCTTTTGACAGATCAACTCTGTTATCTGACCCAGAAAGTTAACTATGCAATCATACTTCTGAAAGGGAAATCACACATCAATCATCAAGACATAGCATGGGTAGTTCAATAGTCAATATATTGAGTATGTTGTGGTTCACAATGTGTTGTTGTGAACTTCACTAGTTCTCCTTCAAATATGTTTGACTACTGCTGCCAACATTCACATATATCAAATAAAATCAAATCCATAAAATAGAGAGAGCATATGCAAAACAGAGTAAGTAAAGATCTTTAAACAATCATATAATCGAAACTCTAAAATGAACTATATTTCTATCATCTGAAAGGATCAAAGCTTTAGCTAGTCTGACATCTATACTATTGAAATAAACTACTAACACTAATCTATAAGGATGTTGATCTTTTTTGGATGGTGGGCCCTTGCTGCTTCAATAGGTCAACGACTAGAGTCTACAGTAAACTTGCTTTCAATCCACACATTACTCTTACTCAAAATTCAAAACATAGAATCAAACTTTGCTAAAAACTCAACTCACATTCATTCATAAACGATCAAGAAATGGGGATAAATAATGTCCTTCTACTAAACTTCAGCTCAGAATATGGTCTACAATATGTAACATTGCTTCATATGTTGTGTTATGCTAAATTATCTACTACCTCCACCATCCTTGCCATGACTATTTAAACAGTCTTAGTCATGAAACATGAGGTGAAATATTTAGTAGATCATTCAATTGCCAAATTTACGTATTTGGTTACATATTTTAAGCTTCATCCTCATGACACGAAGTGTATGAGAATGAAGCAAAAGCAATCTAGCTTAACATAGCCTTGCTATAGCTTTGATGATTCAACAAACATACAACAATTATCTTGGTCACGATTTGGGGCTAAACTTGGTATATTCTTCTTCATGTATTAGTACCAGATCGTGACAGGTGAGATTTGGTAAATGGTACCGGATCCAAATAGTACGCAAGTGGTTGGTACCAGACTAGAATAGGCTACGACCGTTGGTACCAGATTGTGACAGTGAATAGTTTAGTATCGGATCTAAATGGAAGGTGCGCTTGGTACTGGATTCAGACAGTGAAAATATGGCGCATAAGTATCAGATGGTTGAGATGACACAGAAATGTTGGACTCATATAGAGATCAAAGGTTACACATGGCAATTTAAAACATTAGTACATGAAACATTTAGTCTCCTAGATCAATAAACCACAAAATGCATGAATTCAATTATACTTTACCTTATGACCTCATCAATGTCTAATGGTAGTGTTCTTTGTCATTTATCTAAGCTTAGGTAGGCCAAAAAGGTATAAATGAGGAGTATTATAGGGTAGTGGGGATGTCAATTTAGAGGCTCAACAAACCCGAATTCTCGTCAGTCGTCGGATCATTTCGAGTGGAAGGATAGTGTAAGTTGAAATAGTCGAAGAGCTAAAGGAGCTAAGGACCATTGATCTATAGGAGGAAACACGTCAAAAGATCATGTACTCCAGGTGAAATGCTCCAGGAGAAAGCAAGTGTAGAGGAGTTGAATCTCCCGAAGGATGAAGTCTCGAAGTGAACGAGGATCGTTGATTTGAGGAGGACACATGGCAGGAATCAGTGGAATCTGGCTAAAAGTGTTCTTGGAGAGTGTGAAGGTTGATAATTGAAATCGTTGAAGCCCAAAGTAGCGAAGCAAATATCAACCATTGATCGAGAAAGGGGACACAGGACCATTGATCTAGTTGAGAGGTAAAATCCCCGAAGTAGAGGCAAATCCATCAATTAAGGAGGACAGGTGTCTGCAGAACACCAACTCTAGAAATTGTTGTACAAAAGAAATGAGAGTTTGAGAATTTGAAGTTTGAAGGAAGAAGTCCCGAAGTCTCGACATTTGTCCATCATTAAGAGATTAAATCGTGACCATTGATTCTAATAAAGTGCTCAAGTGCTCATTTGGCCTAGCATCTGGTTATCATCATTGGTCATATGGAAAGTGATTTAAAAGGAAGAATATAATACATTTTTGTAGTTGGTAAGCTCGTGGTTCTATAAATCTCGGTCACATGTAATGGTTTGAGGGAAGTGCCTTTGCAGAATTCCATCCCTGTGAAATTAACAGAGATTCGAGATCGAGTTAACAAGTTGAAATTGATCCATATATGTGATCAATTTATGAAAATCCTTCACGGTAAAATAAATAAACATTAATTATGATCAAGTTAATCGAAGAGGTGCGATGGTCCAAACAAAGGTACACAGTGGTTCACACTCACTTTGTTTTGAAGAATATATAAACGAGAACGAGTGGCAAGAAGAAAGTGTCTCTGTAGTTCGAACCAAAATATATATTAATCAGATAAGAAGAGAAAGATGCAGTAAAGACGTGTCTCTGTGGTTCATATAAGAAGATCAAAACAAAAGAGTTCAAGATGAAGAACTATTTTTTCTAACATGCATGTTAATGTCTTATTGAAGATCAAGAACAAAAGAAGACAGAGAAAAATTATGTAATCCAGTACTTGATCTAGAATACCTTTATTGGAAAACATCAATTTCATTAAAGATTAAATGAAAAAATCCTGAGGGAAAGAGATGGAGTTTGACTGCAGATAACCAGAAGACCATACAAGTAGAGGTTACAACAGAAAAGTAGAAAGTACAATAGTTAATGATTCTTATAAGAATTGAAGATTTGATAGTATCTATGTGTGTTTATGAACATCTTGAA
>ML859401.1:0-15558 GCA_009831015.1 Picea engelmannii | reverse complement strand
AAAGACTCTATCAGCAGAACAAAGTCACAACCGTACTGACTGTTGAGAACCATACTGACTACTGAGAATTGGGCAGTGCGTTGCAAGAATATATATATATATATATATATATATATATATACATATGCTTGCAATGCACCGCCCAACCCAATTCTCAACAGTTAGTAGGGTTGTGACTTTGTTCTACTGATAGAGTCTTTACACAACTCCTTCACATGGAACAATGAACATTGAACGTTCTGATAAGTAAATGGTAATGTGCAGGAAGCACATGTTCATAATTCATTGTGAACAAAAAGATTTTTGTTGTAGCATTCTGATTTATCCAAGAAGGTTAAGGTGAACCTAACCAAGGCTGTTCAAGGAAAAGAACAAGGAGATCCAAACAAAGATTAGATTACATAAGCAAAGAAAGATAAAAGGAGGAATACTTTTCTCACTTTAAAATTTGATTTGCTTAACAGAGTTATGAATTTAAAAAAGGAACAATTGCGAAAGCAAAAGGAAAATAAATAAATAAGTATGTTTGAATGAATAGGTTTGGTTAAGCCGTGTTCAGTAAAGGCAGTGAGTCCTTGGAAAATAATTCACTTGGACTAAAATTCCAGGGCTGTGTAGAAGGAGTTGGACAAGGGAAGAGTTCCTTGACTCCTTCCTTGTTGTTTATTGTATTTCTTTGGTACGAGAGATTGATTTACTAATGTAGGTAAGTGTTTTGGCATAAGGATATTGATAATTGTATGATTAGCACTAGCTAACACATTAAGGAGTAATGTGGTAGAGTGCATAGAGATATGTTGGGGCATATCTGAAGATGTTTTATTGATTTAAATTCTATGATACATGCATTTTTATTTTACACGATGACTAATATATTTGTGATGTATGTCATGTGTAGAAATAAATTGGAACTATTGGGAAAGACATTTACTAGTGATGGACAACCTCAAGCAGAGGATGAATACAAGAAGGTTGTTGTTGAAAATTGTTGAAGGGACTTTAAAAGTCTCCATAAAGCACCATTGATGAGGTAATATCAGAGAGGGTGTTGGCAGCCAAAATAGGTATAAAAGTGTTCATGCTTGTGTGGCATAAGGTATGAAGGGATTTGGTAAGAGTCCCCTCTGAAGTATTTTATTATCTAAATGATATGCAAATAATTTTGAGTGGCTGTTGTATACCATTGCTACCCAAGCAAGGTAAGATTCAAGAAAGAAGAATCTGAATAATAAAGAGAGTTTGGGTGGCCATGAGTGTTTCCACCTTGATTACCAATGAAGGAAGAATGCTTGAATGCATTCATGTGAAACTTTTTGTTTCATGTATGCTAATCTAATATCATGATCAATTGAAGCAGGAAAAACAAAACAAAACATAGTCCTAACAAAAATAAATATGTATAAAGGAAATTTGGTAAAAGCTTAGTTGAGATTCCAACCCACAAAGGAAAAGTGCCTAATGTAAGATTGTGCTCGTTTTACCATTGACGATACCCTCATCACCCAACCACAGGCCGAAGACACCCTCCGAGCACCTTGACCTTGACAGAGAAGAGAATCCTGGTAGCAATCTAATAGCCAAGAGAGGTTAATCCACCAAGCAAGAATGGAACCCAAGCTGATCAGATAATCCCACCCAGAGGCTAGCGCACACCTTCCCAGAAACTTGCACACAAGCTGCAATTGCACCTACGTAGATCCAATTCTCTCTACAATTGCTGAGATGAGAATAATGAGAACTGGCGCCCTGTATTTATAGTAGTATGGGCAGTTTAAATGGGGCTGACTTCTCCTTTTGGGTATTAATAAATTCATATTAAATATATTTCTGTAGCCGACAACTTGTCTAGGGTTTCCTTCACTTCTTTGCTTCCTTCCGGAGTATTCTAATCTCGTCATAGGTCACAATGGAGGTTCATACCTCTCGAAGCTACCATAATATTAACACTCCCTCCTAGCTAGGGAGGTATGGTCTTGAGCACAACAAACCATTCAACTGGTAGCAACACGAGCACCGTCATTATTATCCAACTGGATAATCTTCTATGACAACTGGCACAATATTAATTGATAGAACACACCTGTGTCTATACAAGGTAGTGTGTAACTACTCAAACCGTGACACATAGTCACAAACAATGGAACAAATCCACCACAGTAGTATATCTCTACTGTCTGGAGACATGCAGTCTCCATAATAATCATCTGGGCCAATCTTTCACTCACATCTGTGAGTTCTGAAAGAATATCTGCCTCATGAATAGTGGAACATATCCACCACAGTAGTTTTACATATATTATCATATAATCTTCATAACAAACATTTGATATCATCCTGCATAGAAACAATGTTATGATATAAACTGAATCATCTGGGCCAATCTTTCACTCACGTCTATGAGATATGAAAGAATATCTTCCCTCAGTATAGAACATCAACAATGGGCTATCTACCCTATTCTTCTCAACCAAGGAAGAAGGATTGTTTCCGATTTCTGAGCCTGGACCATTCCTCACCCTGGGCCATTCTTCCTACACTAATCAAAGTGCACCCTGGACAGAATGTATAAACCCTAAGGAATGTTTGGACCATTCCTCACCCTGGGCCATTCCTCCTACACTAATCAAAGTTCTCCCTAGAGAGAATGTGTAAACCCTAAGGAATGACTGTCCTGGACCATTCCCCACCCTGGGCCATTCCTCCTACACTAATTAAAGTGCGCCCTGGAGAGAATGAATAACCCTAAGGAATGTCTGTCCCTGATTACTAAGCTTGGACCATTCCCCACCCTGGGCCATTCCTCCTACACTAATCAAAGTGCGCCCTAGAGAGAATGTATAACCCTAAGGACTGACTGTTCGGACCATTTCCTCCGTTAACCACAAGAGGAAAATACTGTCCTGTATCAACCTCCAAAACAGACCATTCGTCATGTTAACCACAATGAGAAATCGTTGTTTGGCGAGGCGGGCCAGTCTTCTTGAGTAACCCTCAAGAAGAGAGACTGCCCTAGACCACTCCCCATGTTAACCACAACGGGAAGTCGCTATCTATGATACATCAACAATCATACTACTTCTTATGTTAACCACAATAGGAAGTCACTGTCCGTCAGAAATCTCATTCCACTTTCCGAACAGGAAAGAATCTGTCCAATCTGGACTATTTTTCAATTACAAAGATAAATAATATTTTTAGTGCTCCCTCATAATCTTGGAGAGTCATTTAAGTCACAAAAATAAATGTTTTCAAGAATATTTTTCCGTACCTTCTTCTAGCTTGGAGAATCTTCCCTTTCAGTTAAGGGAATTATTTCCACGATCCCCATCTTCTCTCAGAAATATGCAAACTTGATTCTAGATAGAGGTTTTATCAGGATGTCTACTGTCTACTCATCAGTGGGGATATACTCGAGCTTTACCTCTCCTTCTTGGACTTTATCTCGAATAAAGTAGTATTTGATCTCAATGTGCATCGAACTTTCATGAAACACTGGATGCGGTATATCTCAAGACATAGTTTATTGTCCCATGAATATATCTTAGGACATGCTTTGCAGCTATCCGGTGCTCTTGTCTAGGTTCCACCTGGAGCTGACTTAATGTGTTTACAACAAAGCAAATATCTGGTCGAGTATTTACTAAATACATCAATGATCCAATTAGCTTTCGATATAGAGATGGATCAACTGTATCGGAGTCTGGGACTTTTACTTTTCTTATGTCTGCATTCATAGGAGTGTCCATGGGCTTACAGTCCATCATTCCAAATTTCTAAAGGATCTTTATTGCGTACTTTCCTTATCCAAGGAATACTTCACCATGCTTCTGCCAAACTTCTAGTCCCAAGTAGTAATGCATGAGACCTAGATCTTTCATATCAAATTCAGAGGCTAATTCCTTCTTGCACTGAATAATTAGAGATTCTTCACCTATTATGAATAGTTCATCAACATATAATAGTAGAATCACAGGTGCATTATCCACGACTTTGTAATAAAGGTTTGGATCTGCATGACTCTTGAAGAAACCAATTCTTGTTAGATAGCTGTCCATTCTGGTGTACCAAGCCCTTGGAACTTGCTTGAGTCCATATAGAGATTTCTTCAATTTGCAAACGTGAGTGTCTCTGAAATGTACCTCAAATCCTTAAGGTTGTTCGATATACACTTCTTCTTCAATAACTCCATTGAGGAAAGCTGTTTTTACATCCATCTGGTGTAGATTCCATCTCATGGAAGCGACAAGGGATATGATAGCTTTGATGGAGGTATACCTTGCCACTGGAGCAAAGGTTTTGTCATAATATTCTCCCTCCTTCTGGGATAACCCTCTGGCCACGAATCTTGCCTTGTATTTATCCACGCTTCTATCTGCTGCATGTTTGATCTTGTATACCCATTTTGAGGTTACCACTGATTTTTCTTTAGGTCTGGGTTCAATTTCCCATACTTCATTTTTCATAATGGATTGATTTTCTTCCACCATAGCTTCTTTCCATTGTCCCTTTTGGACTGCTTCTTCAAATGTGGTAGGTTCTTCATCTAGGAGCTTCGTCATGTATGCTGCATAACTTGAGAATCTTTTCAGTCTTTTACTCTTCCTCGATGTTCCTTCCGGAACCTTGATTATTTCTGCATCTTGTAATGTAGCTTCAAGCCAAGCTGGTCATTTCTTGGTCTTTGGTATGATATCTGAATCAATGTTCTCACATGGCTCCATAGGATGATCAGGTTGATCCTTTTCGTTATTTTCGTTTTCTATGTTTTCTTCATTAGGTTCTTCAAGTTCTTCTTCTTTTATAATTTCTTTGATGGATTTCCTAAAGGCCATCCTTTCATTGGATGTTACGTCTCTGCTTACTTCTATCTTGTGTTGTTCTGGAATATATATTCTATAGGCTTTGGATGAATCGCTATATCCCACGAATATTCCCTTCTTTCCCGAGGGTTCTAGTTTATTCCTTTTATCTTTGGGAATATGAGAGTAAACTGGACATCCAAATATTCTTAGGTTTTCTACGTTAGGTTTCTTACCTAAGAATGCTTCTTCTGGTGTCATGTCCTTCAATATACGATGAGGGCTTCTATTCTGTACATATATTGCCGTCATTGTTTCTTCTCCCCATAGGAACATGGATAGACCTTGATCGTTCAATAAGGCTTTTACCGTTTCTTCGATAGATCTATTCTTTCTTTCCACTACACCATTTTGTTGAGGATTATGAGGAACAATTAGCTCCCTCCTAATCCCTACCGTTTTGCATAATTCAATGAACTCCTTTGAGGTGTATTCTCCTCCATTATCTGTACTTAATGTCTTGATCTTCTTCTTCGTAAGGTTTTCTATTTCTTCCTTGAATTCTTGGAACTTGCTGAATACTTCGTCTTTTGATTTCAGTAGGTACAACCACGTCTTTCTTGAATAGTCATCTATGAAGATCACATAGTAAAGAGATCCTCCTAGAGATCTTACTGGCATTGGACCACAAACATCTAAGTGTATTAGATCTAGGATTTCCTTGGATCTGTTGTTGTTGCTTGGGAATGGTTTCTTGATATTCTTCCCAAGGGCACATCCTTTGCAAATTCCTTCATGTGTAGATTTCAATTCTGGTATTCCTTCAACCATTTTTCTGAGGAAAGGTAATGCTTGATAATTGATATGAGCATACCTTCTATGCCAAAGTTCATTAGGGTTGACTTCGTCATGTACTAGAGCTTCTTCATTCTGTTCTAGTAGTCTATACAGATTTCCTCCACGACTTCCAATAACCCTAACATCCTCTATGTTGGAATTCTTTTTCCATGATAACACCTTTCCATCCATGAAAGCTATTCTGTTTCCTTTGTCTTCTAAACATGATATTGATACAAGATTCTTTTCTAAACTAGGTACATATAAAACATTGCTTAAATGAACATGATTACCTGATTCCAACTTGACTGAGGCTTTTCCAAAACCTTCGACGAGGTAAGTACTTTTGTCTCCAAGCTCCACTTTGTATGATGTCTTTCTCTCATTTAGATTTGAGAGTCTGGCTTGATCTCTCGTCATGTGTCTGGAAGCTCCACTATCGATTATCCACATATCATCTTCAATCGTCCCGGTGAGTGCTATATAGTGTAAAAGACTGATTATTTCACACATGTCTTCGGTTGACTGGTAATTGGTCATGCCTTGATCTAAAACTTCAACTTCATCATTTCTATCTTCTGAGAGAGCCAAGAGGTGCGCTGAGTTAGGGTGCATCTGAATATCTACTTCTTGGGAGAGATGCTCCATCACAAGGTGTCGGATCAGAGATTTAGGGTTTCTGTAACTACTTTTGCTAGAAACCCTAACTACAGTGTTTTTGGAGGCTGCTTCTGCTAGTAACCCTAGCGACAATTCCTCAATGAGCTCAATATCTAGCGACTATGCTTCTTTCCAGCGTTTTAGGCTGATTGAAGGGGGTGTGGGCCCATAACCTGTTAGAATATAGAATATTGTGCTCGTTTTACCATTGACTATACCCTCGTCACCCAACCACAGGCCGAAGCCACCCTCCGAGCACCTTGACCTTGACAGAGAAGAGAATCCTAGTAGAAATCTAATAGCCAAGAGAGGATAATGCACCAAGCAAGAATAGAACCCAAGCTGATCAAATAATCCCACCCAGAGCCTAGCGCACACCTTCCCAGAAACTTGCGCACAAGATGCAACTACACCTGCCCAGATCCAGTTCTCTCTGCAGTTGCTGAGATGAGAATAATGAGAACTGGCACCCTGTATTTATAGTAGTCTGGGCAGTTCAACTGGGGCCGAATTCTCCTTCTGGTATTAATAAATTCATATTAAATATATTTTTGCAGCTGACAACTTGTCTAGGGTTTCCTTCACTTCTTTGCTTGCTTCCAGAATATTCTAATCTCGTCATAGGTCACAATGGAGGTTCATACCTCCCGATGCTACCATAATATTAACAACATGCTTGTTGTTAGAAAGGTTGTAGGCATACAATGAATGCCAAGGATCTGAAAAAGGACCATACTATGAGGGAAAAGAAGAAGGTAATGCTGAAGCAATTGAATGAAAAAGGCATGCCATGTGTTATTGAGAAAGAACACTGAGGATGACGTTCCTTTGAAAGGGGAGGTGATTGTAACACCCTTGTTTCGTCCAACTTGTAATTAATCACTACTTATGATTACCATGACATGGCATGTGAGAAATGTAAATGTATTATTGTTTAGATTTCCAACAACTAACTGTGGGGGTGAAGCCTTGAAGTACTTGCCATGATACTACTAGAGGAAAGTGTGAGCAAACCTGTAGAGAGGGTTGATCATGCCAAGATGACCCAATCCTCTTTTCTGAAAGATTTGAGTAGTAATAATAAGCCCCATCTAGATCCCAATATAAAATTAGTTAATGAGAAAAGGACTGGTTGTTGAACCACAAACTACCCCAATGAATGGAAGAATGGAGGACCTAGATGAGAAGACCGAAAACTGTCAGCCCAAAATACCATAGAGGGAAGTCTTCCTGCTGGCCCGGGTTGACCCAAGTTCCTTCTGGCAGAAGGAATAGGACAAGTCGAGAACCTTCTTGAGGGTGAGGCATGCAAAAGAATACAAAGAAGGATAACAAAAAGATAGTGCTAGAGGTGAGAGGAATTCCATTCCCATAAGGGGGCTTGGAAAACACCATAGAACTCATGGAAGAGTTTTGATTTGGAAGATAGATGATTCAAAGAGAAGAGAGAACTCCCTAGTGGTATCATGGCTTGACACTAGGGTGGCCATAGTGCAAGAGAGAATGCCTCTTAGACTACGATTGGGTGGAAAGGCGAACACCCACAGTTAGTTTGGTAGCTCTAATTTACAATATAGATAAGTATTTCACACATTTTGTGTAATTGAATTGAAATGTGTGATTGGATGTCTGTGACTGTGTTAGAGATGTGCATTGGTAGCAAAAATTGAATATCATATCATGTGGATGGATTTCTGCCTACCTCTGTTTAGAGAAGGAGAATTGTTAGTAATGAGTTTTAATTAAATTTGGGAGTATAAGACTTTGTCTTTTGTGTTGGTTGGAAGGTCCGTCAAGGGACTGTCCAGGGACCAAATTTGGAAATATAAAGTTGAGACAAACTCTATGGGATAACTCCGAACCTTTTAATCTCTTATAACTATTGTCATCCTATTATAGAATTGGGAGCTTGAAGTGAAAGGTGATTCCTTCAAACCTTTCTCCCTAGTGACCATGGGCTCAAGTCTACGACTTTAACCAAATCTTGGATAAGATATGAGAGTGTAGCCCTTGGGGGCTTTCCAAATATCCATAAGACCAGGACCCTGGAACCCTGTGCTACACAAAAAGGGAGCTAAGCCTTTCGGGTTTCAGGACTTCGGAAGTCCAGAGTTTCGGTATGTTGGAACCTCATAACATCCAAATATTATTGAAGGCAACCGGTCCAAATGGTGACCGAACGGTTGAACGACAACTGGCAGTTCTCTACCTGTTGCCATGGGATCTGCTTTATTGTTAAACACTGACCAACTCTTCATTCACAAAGTAACACGAGCCATAGATCTAAGGATCCTTAGGAGCCTTCCTAACCGTCGAATGCGAGCCATGGTCATTCGACATTGACCCACTCCAGGCGTAAAAGAGTTTAAAGTGGCCATAAATTTTGAACGTCGAACTCACGAAGTAACGTGAGCCGTTGATCTGAGAATCGTTCGGGATTTCTCTCAACTATTAGATTGAGTAATCAACCTTAACCATTGATTGGATTGGTGAGTCCTATAGTCATTCGATGTTGACCCACTCTGAGAGTAAAAAGGCGTTAAATGACCAGAATCCTCGAATGTCGAAGTCACGAAGTAGCATGGGCCATATATCTAAGGATCCTTCGAGGCCCTTCTCAACTGTTAGATCAAGTATGGTGAAAGGACAGGGTAAGAAGACAGGGTAAGAATATCATTAACCGACAACAAACCGTCAATCCCTCTTTATGATGCCTTCGACAGGTAACCCTTTGGAAATTGAAGGGTTAAGAATGGTAAGGGTTGTGAACTTGTGAATCCCCAAAGTGATGAAATCCTACCAACCTTTGGATCATGAGGAAGATTTTTGGAGCAATGTAATCCGGTGATTTGAGGGTGCATTGGGATCCTTTCTCAACTATTTGATCAACTAGTGGAAGGAAAACATAAGTACTTTGGCTAAGTCCTGCTCCGGGGAAATGTAAGGCATAAGAGGTGAGAACGTCCCGAAGCATCGAAGGTCGAAGTATGTGGCAAGGAAGTTCTAGACTTCGAGGCTCCATGAGATTTGGCATGTTGGTGCATAGGCCATATGCTGAAGCAATGAAGTCCGGAGTACGTGGAGGGATTTCTAGAACTTCGAAACTACAGAAAAAAATTGAGGATGTAGGAAGGTGTGTTGGATGTCGAAGTGATGAAGCATCAAAGTTCCCTTGTTGTAGTGTCCAAATCTGATTGAATGGGCCCACATACACCATGATGATGTGACGTGCTTGGATAGATCCACGTGACGATGTGGGATTGGTCACGAATTAAGTATGGGACCCTTTAGGAAAAATCTCAATAGTCGGATCTAGGGGTGGATCAATCCCCACCATAGATTTTGAAGCGAAAGGAGACTTCAGGGCTTCGGGTGTCCAGAGACATTGTAGACCTGTGCAAGAATGGCGAAGGGTTGAAGGCCCAATATTCGTGAAGACCAGGAAATACCCCCTGCAACCGCCCCTCCAGTGGCCATGTCATCACTAGAGGATAATGAACAAGGTCATGTCAATGCCATGTAGGATGGTATGAATGAGGTGGAGGGATGTGGGTGTCACGTGGCCTTTGGCCAACCACACCTCGAGAAGTTTAGGGGGCCATAACTTTTGACTTAGAATTATGTTTTGGATGATTTTATAGTCATTGGAAAGCTCTCAAAGAGCAGAAGGAAGTGCTACCCTTATTCGAGGAACTCAGAGAAGTTGTAGGAAGGCGAAAAATTTATACCCCATCCCTTAAAAGGGTACTTAAGGGGTCTGGTGTGTGACAACCTTGAGAATTTTCATACTAATCACTTTGATATTCATTAAAAATGTTTGATAACTGTGATTGATAAGGCATGTCAAAAGCATGGTTAACAACATTAGGAAAAAGTAGTATTTCAAAATAAATCAGATTATATTTGAGTTGAATATAGATATTTCAAAAGAAATATCTCCTTCTAAGTGTGACTGTGGTGGGCCCAAAAAACGTTGTTTAGGGCCTCAAAACGACCCCAAAATTTTAGGACCCAAAAAGCTAGGAAAATAATTGCTAAAATGAAAATGAAAATGCCGAGATGAAATTTGTATGTGAGCCAGTTGGAATAGGTGGGAGGTCATCGATAGCCACCTGGATTAATCCTTCCCCCTTAGGAAGCAATGGTCTCCATTGCGTTGATTTCCCCCATCAGATGATGAAATTTCTTCTGAATTTGGCACTGGGTGAGCCACTTGCTTTGGTGTAGGAGTTGCTCTACTTTGACAAAACGTTAAAGTTGAAACTTCTATTGGTGAGTGACCTTGACCTATGTGTCCATGATCTGATTAGTGGATGCCTGTTCCATGTAGTCAGGGTTGAGCTCCGTTAGTGTCAATTGTTGTGCTACCTCTAAGGTGTCCAATAATGGTGGAAAGTATGGCTAAAGGAGGTCCACATTAAACACTAGGTGCAAGACAAGGAAGGGGGGAATGTTAAGCTCAAAACAATTGTCACCCACAACTTTGGTGATGGTATAAGGTCCATAGAGGAGTGGACAAAGATTCCGATGGGGTCATGTAAGGCGTTCTTTCTGCAAGTGCAACCAAACTTTGTCTCCCACATGAAACTTGTGTGGCACCTGGTGTTGATCATGGCACTGCTTATACTTGGCATTAAACTTCTGAAAAATATCCTGAACATGTTGGTAGATGTGCTGGATTCATTCAATGAAACAAGTTTCTTTGTCGGCTTTGGTTTTCACATGGGACGATTCTTCCTATGTGGACGCAAGGGGTAGTGCAACATCCATGAGACCCAATGGTTGAAATCTCAACCCCACCTGAAAGGGGCTATGGCTGGTTGGGCTATGTATGGCTCTGTTGTAACTGTGCTGAACATAGGGAAGACTCTCATCCCATGTGCATGGCTTCTTGGAATTGTACATGTGCAAAATATGCACGATCATCCTATTGATGACCTCGGTTTGGCCATCCGTTTTGGGGTGGAAGGCCGTGGATTTGGTGAGCTTGGTGTCCCGCCGTGATCAAAGGATTGACTAGAGTGTGCTAAGGAACCAACTGTCCCGATTGGAGATGTTGGTTTGTGGTATCCCAAAATGTACCCACACTCGTTCAAAGAAGAGCTTGGCAGTGGCCTCTCTTGTGATGCTCTTCTTGTAGGCGACCATAATCGCCATCTTGGAAAATCGATAAACAACCAAAAAAACATAATCATTTCCCTACTTGGTTGAAGGATGGCTCGACATGCATTCCATTGAGATAGATTCCCAGGGCCTATCAGGAGTAGGCAGAAAGGTGTACATGCCTTGTTTCTTAATGGTCAGTTTCGCAATAGCGTAGGCCATGCAGGGCCTGATATACTTGCTGACATCCCGTCGGAGTTTCGACCAGTAGAAATATTGCTGTAGCACTACTACTATCTTTTGTACGTCGAAATGTCCTGCCACCTGACTATAGTGAGCTTCCCAAATTAACTTCACGCGCTGACTTGATGGAACGAAGTGATGTCCCAAATGACACAATAAACCATCCTGTAGATGAAAATCAGTGACATCTGTGTTTGTGTCTAGCATCTGGTAGGTAGTGGTGAAGCCAGGATCTTGCTCATAGAGTTGGGGCCATCCAAGGGTATAATGTCTGCAGGAGTGTAACACCATGGTTAGTGCAACCACTGGAGTTCTATTGAGGCAATCAACGACATGGTTGGTTCTCCTTTTCTTATACTTGATGTTGAGATGAAACTGCTGCAAGTATGTGGACCACTTTTGATGGCTGTCATTCTACAATTTTCCTTGTGTTTGCATGAACTGCAGATGCTTATGATCAATGTGGATGACTATCTCCTTCTTGAGAATGTAACACATCCATCGGTGGCAGGCTTGTATAATGGAGTACATCTCTTTGTCGTAAGTGGGGTACTTACAAACCGTATCTGATAGTGTCTCACTATGATAGGCCACGAGATGTTCATGCCGAGTGAGAACTGTGCCCACAACATATTCTGAAGCATCTGTCTCAATCTGAAATGACTGTTGCAGGTTGGGTGATGAGAGCACTGAGGATAAGCACAAGCGATGCTTCAAATCATTGAACGCTTTTTGTTGTGATTGGCCCCACATGAATTTTGCCTTTCCACCGCCCCTGGTCACTTGGATAAGGGCCCATGCAATCTAGGACAATCCCAACACGAACTTGCGATAGAAATTGGTAAGGCCTAAGAAGCTCCAGAGCTCAGTGAGTGTGGTCGGGGCTGGCCAGTCATGGATGACCTAGATTTTGGCTGGATCGACATGCACCCCATGCTCATCAACAATGTAGCCTAGGTACTGGACCATGTTCATGCCAAAGGATCATTTTTCGAAATTTGCATACAACTTGTGTTGCCACAGAGTGTGTAGAACTTGTTGAATGTGTTGCATGTGTTCCGCCCAATTCTTGCTGAAAATGAGGATGTAATCCAAATCCATTACCACAAAAGAATTGGTGTAAGGCCACAAAATATCATCCATCATCCTCATGAAATTTGTTGGGGTATTTTTCAAGCCAAAGGGCATGACCAACCATTCAAAAAGACCTTCTTTGGACTTGAAGGCAGTCTTCCATATATCGGTTTGATTTATTGGAACCCGGTGGTAGCCGGACTTCAGATCAATCTTACTGAAGTATTTGCCCCCCTTGAGCTAGTCAAGGAGGTTGTCAATTCGGGGAATTGGGTATCAGTTCCTGATAGTGATTTTATTTAGGTTATGGTAATAAATGCAGTGTCGCCAGGACCAGTATTTATTTTGCACAAGCACAATTGGGCTTCCACAAGGCGATGATCTTGGGAGGATGTGCCCCTTTTTCAGCATCTCGGATCTGGTGCTTGATTTCCTCATTTTCTAATAGAGAGCGATGATAGACTGGCCCATTCGATAGAAATGTGTCAGGGGCCAGATTGATTGAGTGCTTGACCTGACATTGTAGAGGTACCCCAGTGGGTGAGGAGAAGATGTCTTTGTATTCTACCATGACCTTATCTACTTGCTTCTGCTACATGCAGAGACCTGTCATGGATGCCATGGATGTGGTTGCAACCTTCCGCTTACTCTGAATGCGAATCACAAAGAATACAAACTTCCAGGTTTGAGAGATGACCTTGCTGCATTGCTTAGCAGAGATCAAGGAAATGGTAATAGATGGGACTACCTCTCGTATCCTGTATAATCTCTCGTCCAAAGTAATAATAAGACTATGAGTCTTAGACTCATATACAACATGATGTTTCCATAAATAAGGTTGTCCCAAAAGAACATCAAAAACTTCAAGGGGGGATGCATCACACAATACCTCATCTTTGAAGGGCTCGATGTCGTAGGCCAGGCGACACTGTTGGCTGACGTGGATATAGCTCCCTTGGCGGAGCCACCCGATGGTGTACAACTGCGGGTGTGGTGATGTCGGTAGAGCCAATCGCTTGATGACCTCTACTGAGATGAGTTTCTTTTGGCTACCACTATCAATGATGAAGTGCAACGGAGTACCCTTCACCCACATATATGAACGGAAGAGGAACTCACCTTCCTTTGGTTCATTAGGCTCATCAGGTTGAACCTTAGTGGTAGTAGCGATGGTGGCACTGGGTGCTGCATCAATAATCCGTCTCCCTTTTTTCGGTTCTGACTCCAAGTTAGAGCCTGCATCTGATTCAAAATCTTTCACCTCAGCCACCAATCACTGCTTTGAGCGTCATTCAACGATGTTATGCCAGGGGCTCTTATGGAACTCACACCATTTCCCAATGTCTTTCTTTTTTTTCCCATTTTCCTTCTTTGTTTTCGTTTTGGACTGGTTGTCTTGAGGCTGCCCATCCTTACTCTTCCCTTTGTTCTGCGGTTTGGGGGCCTTGCTTCTGCTGTGAGGGGTTTTCAGACCCAAACTACTGCATCTTCTATTTAAGCTTCTACTTGATTTTGACAACATATCGATAGGCCGTGCCCAAGGACGAAATGACAAAAAAATCCATTTATGTATGGATGTATCTATGAAGATCACCACAATACTTAAACACCAGATTTCACTCAAAGTATTTGATACCCAACTTGGTGCGTAAGGTGTGGAAGACATTGGTGAACTCTGGCACTGTTTGGTCCTGTTCCTGCCACAGTGTGGTCCATCTTGTATATAAGTCGTGATAACTTCCAACATGGTAGTATTGTTCCTTAATAGTTTCCCTGAAGGAACGCCAAGTGGGTGAAACTACAAACAATGTATATCCCTCTGTTTCCTTTTGCTCACAAAAAGTCTCCCACCAATATTTGACATGGGGGATGACCTTGAGGAGTGCAAATGTAATCTTTTCTCTATCAGAAAAGTTGTGGATAGAAAAATACTCTTCTAGAAGGTTTAGCTATTTATCTACAACCTCCACATTTGTTTGACCTTTGAATATAAAAATATCAAAATTGATATGTACCTTGAAGGGGGTGGTGCCTCCGTTTGAGGTAGATGGATCTTTTGTCGGTAACCGTCAAAGGATTTGTGCAAAGTTGTCCATCATCTCGTTCCCCTGTCACTCAAGGGCTTCCTCGAGCACCATTTTGAAAGGATCTCATGTCCCATCATCTTTATTTTCTCCCACCATAGAAGGTTTCTTGGGCATGCGAGAGCAATTGTTCTCAAGAGAAACAAGCTCGAGACCCAACTCTCTATACCCTGACATTGTCGGGGACATGCACTAAAAAATGACAAGGAGAAGACCGCTCTGATACCACTAATAAACTAAGTTTGGCCATTTAATGTGATTCATATTGTGGAAGGTTGGAATGGTTAATATTTATATGCCTAAATCTAATGATATATATATATATTTTTCAAATGATATATTACATTTTTACAACATGGTGATTTTTAAATTACAATTTTACCACATATTTAAACCACCCATGGAAGAACTAGAAAATGTTAAATTTTAATCATTGCAATTACCTCCCATACCTATCTTCAATAAAGTGCCAAAGAATCAACAATATCCATCTTCTATAATGAAGAAGAACCTATGTTTTTATTATTCCTTTTCTTGAGTGGTTTTGTGGGAGAGCCCACATTGAATAAATAAATTAATGTGAATTCTAGGTTATACTCCAAGTACATACGAATTGAACATGTTTTGGCTATGGCCTGAAAAAATGCAGTGTCTTTCCAGTGTCATCTATGGATATGGCCACTTTTGTTGCTTCACCATGAGGTTTGATGAAAAATAACATAGTCCAGTTGACAAAATGGGGGACAAATACAAAACTT
>WSFP011405857.1:0-25524 GCA_009831015.1 Picea engelmannii | reverse complement strand
TTTTTGTATCGTGCACTGATATTCCACATGCATTTCTCTCTATACATTTTACCATGCCAAATTTCAATATGCCCCCACCACGCACAATAATATGTGTGAACCATTGGTTACCTTGTCGTGAGACAACTTATACTCATACTATGAGCGCACCAACCAAACTCCTCTCTGCTTTGCAATACTGCGCACACCACGTGCACCATTACTATGTGTGTGCACACCGCACACTTCTACATTTAGCGCATGCATCCGCACACAATAGTCTTCCACGGGGCACCACAATTTACTGCATGCACCTGCACGCCAACATTTTCTGCGTGGTGCCAAAATTTACCATGGACGCTATGTGACTTGAAATTTGACCACTTTGAAATTAATATTTTGTGAATACTGAACCTTTTCGGCCCATCTAGGCTTAGTGTTGGAACTGAGGCTATGATACCATACTATAACGTCCCCGAACACCCATGGTCGAGCTACGCTATGCCAGATAACACTTTCGTTCTCTCACTGTGGAACATACTGTGACCTACCCAGAAACCAACTCGACTATGCCACATAATTTTTTTTTCTAACTGCATGCATTTAAAACATACACACACAACACTCTTGCGGAAGATTTATATATAAAACGTAATAGATAAATACATTATGTAAATGCGCAAATTCACATTGAAATAACAGTAAACATAGACATGCAACATAAAAAGGAAATACCCATAAATATAAACACAGTTATAAATCATACACTGGATAAATCCGTAAAACTAAACACAAAAATAATAATGCAGCATGTAAATTTTATCACACAGTTAACACTTATCTTGGTAAGAATGTCATCAACTGCATGCAAACCTTCCACGAACCTCCCAGCCTTAGACCACACTATTCATCACTCTCAATAGTGAGTCACCCCCGAGCTGGGACTAAACTCCACTCAGGTAAAGGGTTCCTAACCAGGCTAATGGCTCATGGAAAACAAAAAATACTCCATCACATGTGCCTACTCAAACTAAAAGCCTACAGTCTCTCATTCCCCACATGCCTGTCCCACCCAAGGAAGTGTGCCCCTTCTCTGCTCAAAATTCCCTCGGCTTCCCCACTTCCCTTCCAGGGCTTCAACAATAGGCTGAATAGGAAGTCTCAGAGCCCTGCAGTTGTAGTTTAGCATCTTCAGAAAATCAATTCCCAACAATTCTCTCACCCAGAGAGAAATTGCTCATGGGCCTAACAACCTGCCTCTTCAATACCCCTTGAGCCTGACAACCCGCTTCTTTAGTATCCCACGGGCCTCACAACCTGCTTCTTCAGTCCATCTTCCCAGCTAACCAGCTACACCAACCTCTGTGGCCATGAATACAAGCTCGATATAGTGACATAAAGTATGGAGGATAACTAATTGCGTGAGTGAAAATGGTCATGGAATCGTCGCTGAATGATGGAAGGAATCATGGAAAAGATGATGGTAAGAATTATGGGGGAAGTGTGAAAATGAGCTAAGTCCCAACAATATGTATGCATGTCCCCAACTTAACACTTGTCATGTTGGGAGCTACTTTGGCCCACTTGTCCCCAACTTTAGAACTTAGGATAAAATGATTATCCATACTTTATGATTTAAGAAATATTAATATAATATTCCTTTTTGGCTCGAGCTCCCTAGCTTATCCCCTTTCCTTAACTTAGCCCCTCCCTTTCCCTAACTAGTGGAGTTTAGTCCCTGATCTCTTTTATCGTGGTTGGTCTATGCACAACAATGTATTTTATATTAAATATGAGACATGTACAAAAACATGCGCACTGGCCTTTAACATCTAGGCTCTCGAGCCTAATAAAAACATAAGCATCATAGCTTATAATAACTGGCTCACCATCCTATAGAACATATCATATACACAAAGGCTCCCTGGACTCAACATCGTGCACACTTAAGATGTTGCACACGGTATCCTGGAATGTGCACACTTCCTCATTTTACTGCGTAGTACATGTGCGCACTATGCCATGAAATGTGCATACAAGAATGATATCAAAACAACTCACCAACTTAAGTACATTTGTATTTACATTTACAATTGGGTTCAATCTTAGGGATATTACATGACGCACATAGTTCACATCCAACACTTTGTTGACCCACGTGGATGTGTGTGTGCTGATTTTGGTGGAATTTCACATAAATTCATGAGTCTTTAATATAGTTTTGGCATATTGCTAAAATAGGTTTTGTAAATGCTAGAAATATGTTGTGTTTGTTTTGATCTTTTCTTCAACCATTGTGTGTATTTCTTGTGAGAAATGTTTCGGTGTTAACACCTACCACTGTCACCTTAGTAAGAACTTCCCTCGTTTTAGTGATGGAAGAGGTCCACCACAAGGGAGGCTTCCCTAGTGACCTCAAGGGATCAAAATAACAAGTATAGTAGCCAAGCCTACCACCCCCTCTCTTGATCACTAAAATATTGTTCTATGTCAAGGTAGTACAAGAGGTATGAGGTTGTTTGAGTACCTTCCCAAAACAAGAACACTTTACAACATATATATGATTATTTCCAAGTTGAAGCATGCAATTAATATCTCTTAAAGACACTATACAAGATAAGTTGCAATGGCTATTATAAATTTTCAGAAACAAACAATGATATAATAGTAGTAAATGATTTATAACAACAACAATCAATCAATGCTCAAAAATGCAACAATTGAACATGAAATATTAGCATACATCCACTAGAACATTATCTAATTGTTAGATGTAATTTTTGAAGAATTTAGGTCATCTTTACAAGAGTGTATGCAACAAATTATAGTGTTATCAAATATTTGTAGAAAACTTTTGTAAAAACAACAAATTATCCAATGATTTTTCCAATGTTAGTGTTAGTTAGGTTAGTATAATGCTTAATATAGTTGAGAGAATGAGTTTGTCAAACAATTCACCATGAGAACACTTTAAAAACAATGCCTTTAAAGGGCTATGGAGTCTTATAACAACAAATGAAACTAGGCTTGGGTTATGGCCTACTTGAAACCAAGAGGTAGGATTCAAACTCTAAGGTGCTAGTGCCTTAGTGTATTAGGGTTTGAATCTTGAGGAGAAGGAATTCTAGGGTGCAGTCACATTTTGGCCCTAGAAACTATTTCTCCCTTATTGTAGCTTCAACTAGGCCAAATCAGAAGTATAGGGATAAAATCCTAAACTGCTAGCACTTTAGGGCTTTAGGAGTCTAACCCTAGCAAGGATTCTTTCACAAATTTTGGACAAAATTTACCTTGTGAGAGGAAAGAGAACTTATGTTCCTCTCTTAGGGTTTCACTAAGCAGGAGATATAGCATGAAATATCAAATTTACCATGAAACATTAATAACACAAGAATAAAATTGCAGAATATTTAATTACTTCACCAAGATACCATGAGATAAAACCATAATTGCATAAATTCCCATCCAAAATCAGCAAAGAGCATCCACAATTTACCTTCCAAGCATATCACATGAGTTTAAGAGAGCTAGTAACCCTTAGAGGGTGAGAATTTCAGAAGTGTCTCTCACAAAGGTGAGAAGTTGTGATGATAAAATGAAATGTGAGGGTGGCCTTTTTATATGAGGCCACCCTAATACAATTTTTCCACATAATTTGTCAACAACATAAAGTAAGTGGGGTTGACCCCTTACATTGCCTCTAACAATATGAAAAAATATAAAAATACATAATAAAACCTTAAAAAGGGTGATGGCATGTGCTATAAGGGTGACATCATGCTAGGAGAAGGTGATTTTATGCCTCCAAACGCAAACGTTGGGCCCCCAAAGGCCAAGTGGCATCCTCCAGGGGTGAAAGAGTGTTAAGTGAGGTGTCTCCTCACCTACATCCATGCTAATCATCTTTGATACCCATCCATCCATCAAAACCCTAGCCAAGAAGATGACATCTAGGGATAGAAAGTGATGTCAAGGGCCTCCAAAGGCCACATCCAAGGGAGAGAGATCTGCGATCATGTCTCCAAGTGATTTCCAAACACCCTCTACTACAATTTCCTCCATCCTCTGTGAAAAAAATCCCTAGGGTACTCTACCCAACCTGTGGGGCTTCCAACCCATATGTATGGAATAATGACTAGAACTTCTCAAACCAAGACCATCTTTCCATCATCCATGGTACTAAGAATGTGAGATCCATTTTCTGAGGGTGGTGAGTCACTAGATGACCCACTTCTCTCCATCACACATGCCAAAGTCCCGTAATAAAGGCACAATGTCATGGGTACAATCCTAGGACACCCCTTAAGAACCATGTTAGGGGAATACAAAACAAGACAAAGTATAAGATATGGTTAGCCAAAGTTCATAAGAAATATTAGTCCTGAAATCATACAATGTAAGCTACAACTTAAGATATAATCCATGTAAGATAATTCACCTTGGTATCCCCTTCAAGCATCACACCAGCCCGGAAATCCATGTGTGTTACCAATTTTTAGTATGGGAGGGTATTCATCTAGCCCTATTAGGTGTACAACCTAGGAATGTAATAAAATAAATTATGAAGAGGGATAGGTCCCAAGAGTGACAAGGGAAAACGAAAAGCCCACCAAGATTAAGTGTGAAAATGATATGGTTTAGGGATTAATTTAGGGCTTATGGTGTTAATCCATTTGTTGGGTTTTTTTTGTCACTTGGGTGAGAAAAAAGAGGTCCCTTAACTATCTAGTCATGCTATTAAGACATCATAGCAGTTTGTTAGTTGATTAGTGGCTCAACTAAATAGAAAACAATAAGTAAAATAACAAGGAAATAAAACTAAACTAAGCATTTAACCAATGAAATACATGCAAGAAAGAGACACAAGGACTAGCTACCAAATGGTATTGATATTCAAATTTATAACACCTTGGTGAAATATGGGAAGTTATGAGTCCCCTCTTCCTCCTTGGGAAAGATCTAGAGTCCCCAAATACAAATTTTTCTCTCTTCTAACAATGGCTAAAAATGTAAATACAATGGTGAAGAATTGATGGTTGAAATTATCAAGATGAGAGAGGCACAACCCTTTCTATGGATTCTCAAAGAGTTCTAAAAGAAATATGGCTTCTCAAAGATAAATTGGACAACATAACAATACTCAAATTTATTCTTATTCTTTGCATACAATGGCCCTTTATTTATAGGAGGATGGAAATATTTTTCCAAACTATTTTCCAATGTGAATGGGAGGCCTTTGGAGGTACCTCCAATCCATTTCAGTGGTCCCAAGGAAACATTTGGGGGATATTTTGGGTATGGGGGAGATCCACTCCATCCCAAATGTGGTTGAGGCCCGACCAAACTAATCAATTCATTGTTTCTGCATCCGCGTGGGTATTTCGACTATCAGTGGCATGGACCATGCAATGTGCACATCATACACCGTGTTAGCGCATGCAGATGTCTGTGTGCTACTTTTTCTAGATGTGCGTGGGTTTCCAGAACCACTTTTATATAGTTTATGATTGTCTTTCTAAATTGAGTGTAATCCTTCCATAAGTATTGGTAGTATTATGTGTTTGTGTTAATTGTTTCTTCATCCATTTTTTGCATTTGTGGTGAGCCATTTTTCGATGATAACAGATGCCCCCTGATGTGTGAGGTTAGGAGCATACATATAGCCGAAATACATCATAGTTTCTTTTGGTGATGATGAAATTGTGTAGAAAGTGAGAGAACTCGAATGTGAGGAGATGTGAGAGACATCCATTGGAGGGAGAGGGGATAGAAGATCAGTACAAAGTATCCTAGAAAAATTAAAAGTGTTTGTACAAATGAGGCGAGCATGCCCCATGCTCATATCATGAACCCCTAAAAGGAGAATGGGGACTGATATAGTTGATGACGTAGATATATGAAATTCCCTTAGGGGCATCGGAAACAACAAATGAAGGTTTTGATGATGAAATAGAGTGTTGAATGACTCAGAGGCATTGATGTCCTAACAAATTAAGAGGTCTTCGGTTGCTACTAAAAACTGCAATGGTCACAAAGTAAGATCCACCATAACATGAAATTGTGAAGGGTTCGAATGTCATGGGGATCAATGAAATTAGAGAGAAATGAAGAATCTACATGTGTCATCCGAGGCTACTCATTGTCAATGGAATGAGAGTCGATATATTTCCACCATTTTGGGAATTTTTTGATGTCAACACGAAAGGGGATGCGATGATAAGGAGCAAAAAGGATTTTGGATATCCGATTGATCAAAATGGTGTCAAAAACTATATTGGTACAAGTGAATGGGGTAATAATCATGAACAATGTCTGGAATATATGGGATTCAAGAACTTCCCTTGGTTGGTAGGTTTGGATGGATGGCAGCAACTGTAAAATACTATCTAGTGTCAGGGGACGACCAAATATGAGTAAAACTGTGGTGAATGGATGATATTGCAAGGAGATGTAATATAGGTCAAAAATAGAGTGTTGTGGGACATAGGTGTTTGTAATGGTCATATTTTTGGACAGGGTACAAAATCTTTCAGAGGACATGAGAGGGGTAAATTCCCCAACTAAGGGTTCCATGGGTTGGTGTGTGCAAAGGAACAAACGTTGTCGACTGCGAAAAAAAAATCTATTGTAGTTAATAGAAGGGAAAAGTGCTTTATACTAGAGAAAATGAATCCAAAATAATTGGGTTGGAAGTACATGGGCATAAATGGGTGCTCTAGTGAAGTATGTCTTGGTCATCTGGGGGTGCAAGTAGAGACTGGTGGAAGGTGGGGGTACCATTGGTTAGTTTCTGTACCAGGTAGATGAATGGAAGATGACATTGGGGATGGGAAATTGATGTTGGATGATATGTAGGGTTAATGATAATGCAGAGGTACATTTAATGTAACCAAAAAACATAATGTGGGAGTCCATAATGGGGTGGTTAGCATGATGATGAGGAAGAAGTATGAGGTTCTTTCTCTAGGGTGTAAAACTACTAGGACTCCTGAGCCTAATGGATAGAACAACATGAGTTTCAATATGCCAAGGGGGGAATATATGTGGGACAACTCATGGAGGTGAGAGAGCTACTGGATGACAATACTTGAATGCAATGGAGGTGATATTGAGGATAAATCTCAGGAGGTATGATTGGAGAATGCAACTATGAATAGAGGGTTGAATTTTATGCCAACTTGGAATATATACCTGGAGAGGCCAAGGGAGTCCATAAATTATGTTGTAAAAGGGGATGCTAGTGAGGACCTACACATTCAAACCAAATACCCAATGCAAAACATATCTGAAAATAAAACATAGTTAAAAGTTTCTTGATAATGAAATGTGGACAAGTGATGTGTACCTTTGCCTAAGGTTCCAAAAGGGGTCCTCAGGGCTTTGGAATGGAATGAGTATCTGAGAGTACCGTTGTGACGGTGAGGGAGTCTATATCCCGTAGGTGTGAACGGTGTGAGAAACAAAGCTCGAATGATCTAGAACAGACACGAGGAAGTTTTGCAAAAGGGCGTATATAAGGGCATGGGGCCCACATAACCACCTCATTTTTACTTGTTGTTATGGAGGTCTGAGAGACGTTTACATGGATGTTTATGAGCCTTGGGAGAGCTGATGAGCTTGGATTTGAGTGGGAAGAGATCCAAGTAAGATGTCAAAATCTCCTACATAATGTTGACATGTTTTCGGGAGGGTAGGGGACCACACAAAGGGTCGTAAAACCATTGGTTTGGGTGGAGTAGTTGGTCCATGTGGAAGATCCAGTAATCCATGGAAATACATGCACATGTTTAATTGATAGAGCCTTGTGTAGTGTGCAGCTGTATAAATGTAACCCACACATATCTGCACGGAGTTTGATTTTCTAGCCACGCGAAGGAGGGTTGATCATGGGCACGACTATTTGAGTAACAACCATGCCAATATGCACGACTATAAGAATAAAAATTTCCCAAATGTGCACGGATGTCGAACAAACGGTCATGCACATAAGCATGTGAGAACTACTTGATTGTTTGGTGAACAATCACGCGAGTATGCGTGGCTTTTTGGTGAACAATTGTGTGGGTGTGCGTGACTGTAAGTGAAACAGTCGCGCAGATGTGCGCAACTATTATGGGAACAGTCACGTAGCAAAAACAAGGAGTTTGTGTTGCTTGATTGGAGTTTGTCATGATGATAAGCTAACATAGCGCATGTTTTCATGGATGTAGGTTATCAATCAGAGAGAGAGGATGATCTAGGTGGATATTGGTGGCCACCCACTTGTTCCAAATTCCACTCAGCTCATCTTGACAGTTTTTATTTTAGCACGTTTCTCTATAGAGGTGACATATCTTTGTAATTATGGGTTCTGAACTTGCAGGGATATCTTGAAGCCCTACACAACATCCAAGTGGATATTGGTGGCCTCCCATCTATTCCAATTGGCTTATTTTGGGAGTTTTCATGTCAGTACATCTTTATTTACTTCTGGGGCCGTTTTGAGGCCTAAACAACATTTTTTGAGCTTGCTACAATTGAACTATTGAAAAATTCAAAGTTTAATGACTTGATGTGTAATTCTCAAAAATACCTTTCCAATGGGCTATCACACACCTTAAATGAAGATTGTATGCAAAAGTTACATCCCCAGGAAGTTGATGCACTAACTTACGCCAATGGGGCCCACATGAATTTTGGTTCTTCATCTACTAGGGTTAGGTTTTTGGATGTCTATGGATTTGGAATTCATGTTTATTGTAAAAATGCCTTCAGAGCCTCATTGTACTCATATTATTGTGAATGAGCGTAGCCAACACATCTCTTCTCAGAGATAAGCTGCCACCATTCTAGAAAGTTCATTCACTTTGTATTTTTATAGTCTCTGTACATTTATTTCATTAATAGAAATCATGTATTGTTGTATTTCTCTATTTCTGGAAATATTTGTGTTTATTTCATTATAATATCTCTTCTTTCATTTCATTCCGAAAATAATCTGGATCAGTGGTATCAGAGAAGGATTCTCTTGATTGTTTTTTAGTGTATGTCCCCAACAAGGTCTGAGTATAGCAAGTTGGGTCTCAAGCTTGTCTCTCTTGAGGAAAATCTCTCTCTCACGCCCAATAAACCCTCCATGGAAAAAGAAAAAAACATGGTGGAGTAGAATATTCTATTAACCTATTTCTTGAGCAAGCTCTCACGCGATAGAGGAACGATATGATGAAGTATTTTTCCCACATCCTTCAACACCTGATGATAGCAACATACACATCTTCATCAAGTGGCCACGTTGGAGGAACCTCACCCTTCAAGGTACAAGTTAATTTTGATATTCCTTTATTTGAAGGTCAGATAGATGCGGATGCCCTATGAAAATGCTTAAATCTTCTAAATGGTTATTTCTATTTTCACAATTTTTCCAATAGGGAAAAGATAACCTTCACACTACTCAAGGATCTCCCCCATGTCAAACATTGGTGGGAAACGTACTGGGAGAAAAGTTCCATAGAGGAATCTGAAATATATGGGGTCAATCCCATTTGGTATTTTTTTGTGGATGCAGTCAAGGAACAATATTACCCCATTGATAAATATGAATACCCGTACATGAGATGGACCACACTGCAGCAAGAGAGGGGTCGAACGGTGTTAGAGTTCACAAATACTTTCCATACCTTGCGCACCAAGCTGGGTATCAAAGACTCTGAGTGACATATGTTTATGAAATAGAGTGGGGCTTTGCATAGGTACATCCAAACCATAATGGATTTCCTAAACATCTCATCACTGGGAGCTTCCTATCGATATGTTGTCAAAATCAAGAAGAAATTTAGTCACAAGAAAAAATGGGATTTTGGGTCTGCCAATCCACAAGAACCAAAGAATAATAAAGACAACCCTAACCAAAAGCCTCCTGACAACCAGTCCAAGACACAAGAAAATAAGGGTAAGGGAAAGATCAAGAATGACACTGGGAAGTGGTGTGACTTCCACAAAATCACCTTGCACAACACTAATGAATGTTGCTCAAAATAGTCATTTTTGTTTGACATCAAAGACAAGGATCCGAACCCTGATTCAAAATCTGATCCAGAAAATAATGAAAAAAGGCAGATCATTGATGCAGACCCCACTGCTACCTTCATGATCACAACAATTAAGCCAAAAGAACCAACAGATCATGATGAGGGGGAGCACCTCTTCCATTCACATATGTGGGTGAAAGGGACATCGTTGCATTTCATTGTTGATAATGGAATCCAGAAGAACCTCATCTTAGTTGAGGTTGTCAAACAGTTAGGGTTGTTGAAAACACCACACCCGCAACCTTATAACATCGAGTGGATTTTTGCTAGGGACAAAATCTCTGTGTCAGCCAACAATGTCACTTGTCCTATGGCATTCAACCCTTCAAGGATGAGGTAGTGTGTGATGTTTCCCCTCTTGATGTCTATGATGTTTGTATGGGCCAATTATATATGTGGGAACATCATTTTTTCTATGAATATCTACCCCACAGTGTCATTATTACTCTGGGGGGTCAGCTCTAGAGGATACCAGAGGTAGTTCCGACTACTATTCCACCAAAATAGTGTCACAAGGTAATCTATCATAATGATAAATTCATTCTCTTCACAATCTGTTCAAACGATGAACAAAAGGCCACTGCAACCATTGCAGCCTTAGCACTTTTTATCTAGTAGAAGTAGATTGCAGAAGGGAAAGAAGATATTAATTCTTCACCTACTATGGTGGCTACACAATGTCCTATCAATCCAAGATACAACAGGTTGGTGGAACAAATTCAACCCTGCCAACAACAAGTTCCTGACAATGTTCCACAGACCAAGCAACGCAACTTCTCCAACAAAGCAAGAAACTCACCAAGATTTAGATTCAACAAATGCTTTCCCCTCTTCCTCAGGCACTCAACGCAATGGAGACCATTGCTTCCTAAGAGGGGAGGACTGCTCCAGGTGGATATTGGTGGCCACCCAATTGTTCCAAATTCCACTTGGCTCATCTTGACAATTTTCAGTTCAACATGTTTCTCTATAAAGGTGACATCTCTTTGTAATTAGGTGTTCTACACTTCCAGGGATATATTGAATCCCTACACAACATCCAGGTGGATATTGGTGGCCTCCCACCTATTCCAACTGGCTTATTTTGGAAGTTTGCATGTCAATACATCTTTATGTACTTCCAGGGCTATTTTGAGGCCCTAAACAACATTGTTTGGGCTTGCCAGAGTCAAACTGTTGAAAACGTTAGCACTTGATAACATAATGTGTAGTTCTCGAAAATAAATTTCCAAAGGGCTATCACACGCCTAAAATTGAGATTGTATGAAAATGTTACGACCCGGGGAAGTTGATGGACTAACTTACCCCAACAAGGCTCACATGACTTTTGGTGCTTCATCTCCTAGGGTTAGGATTTTGGATGTCTAGGGTTTTGGAATTCGTGTTTATTGTAAAAAGGCCTTTAGAGCCTCATTGTACTCATCTTCTTTCGAATGAGAGTAGTCATCACATCTCTTCTCAGAGATAATATTCCACCATTCTAGCGAGTTCATTCACTCTGTATTTCTACAGTCCGTACATTTATTTCATTAATAGAAATCATGTATTGATGTATTTATTTGTTTATCGAAATATTTTTGTGTATTTCATTGTAATATCTTTGCTTTCATTTCGTTCCTAAAATAATCTGGATCATAGGATGCCAGTACAGTGGAGGGACAAAAGTTGGCAGTCTCTTAGGAGGGAGGTGGGGGAATATGCATGGATACAACGACATTTGTGTTGGGCCAATTTTCTACGTTTTTTATTGCTCACTGATTCGGAGTCAGGAGTCGCTACTAGATTTCACAGTGCAAATGTGGTAGTCATATAGGAAGTGTTTCTTGGCACGTGGGAGAGATTTGCGTATTACCATAGATATTGACATATATTTTATTACTAGGCTCTCATTCCAGGGGGCTGATTTGGCAGTACAACTGCGAATACTGGCTGCGGTGACAGTGGGAGCACTAGTCGGACGATACTTCTTGGGGATGACAATGATGAGTGGTGGCTCTATCAACATAAAATCCATTGATTCTCTAGAGGTACAAGTGTCCTATGCTATGGTGGTCTGGATCTATGGGTCACTGGGGACACATCATATTTTTGGTGTGCACATGGTCGTTGTAGAGAAAACCATGAGTGGTTGGATGTTTTCTTGGGCCTGGTTGATGCGCACATGCATGGTGGCATAGATGGATCAATCTGTAGTAGCCAAAGGTGGTGAGTTTTCCTTGGGCTCTGTCTTTTGTGCATTTATGTTTGAGAGGGTGGTATTTCTACACCCTCAAAATATTTTGGATTTGTCAGCGATGCAGGATCCGATACTAAGGAGGTGGGCAAAGTTGAGGCCCCGTTAGAGGGGCACTACTTTAATCCTAAGTTCGAGCGGGTCTAGTGAAAGACCCATTAGGTATTTTATGAGTTCCCATATCATGGGATTGATTTTTGACACCATCCAGGAATGTGCCTATCGCCTAGGGAGGATTAGGACGACATAGATGAGTGTATGATACTTCTGTATTTGTATTTTTTTGTTGATTTTATTTATATGTATATTTCTAGTACTGATACATATTTGTTGGTTTGGTTATGTAGATGTGGGACCCAGAGTTCATGATGTGGATGTTTCTCAGGGGTTGGAAGGTGAGCAAGAAGAGGAGGGAAGAGCCATGAGGCTTCACTGGTATGATGATCTGGGGTTAGGCTCATCACATGCAGCGGGGGTAATCCCAACAGAGGGTCGGGAAAGAGCTGAGCCAAAATCCCATGACCAAGATATGGAAGAGCTGATGAGGTTCTTCGAGGGTGTTTTGGATGGAGTGCCTGAGGATTGTGGGTTTGGATCCGAGACAGGGGTGTCCTAGAGTTGTGCATTGGTGGGGACACGTGTTGGAGGTCGTTGATTTGACAAGAATTAGTTGTGGGTGTGGCTATGATGGGGTATATCCCTACTATGGATATTCCTCCGGGGGGAGCTCTTCCAGTTGGTGATGATGTACCGCAGTTAGAGTCACCCTAGATGACAAGGTGACATTTTGCAGGTGGACCCTGATTTTGTATGATTGTATAGGAGTTTGTAAAATACCATTTTGTATATACTGATTGATGGAGATGACCTAGCCAGTGGAGCTAAGGCATGTTGTATTTTTGTATCAAACACATATTTTAACACTTATGATCTATATATGAGTAAACCGTATGGTTATGTTTATGTGTTTGATGTTTTGGTGATGTGGTTGGTGCACTTGTTTTTATTAGATGATGGATGTGATGTGTATGTTTAATGTGATAAATGCCAATCTAGTACTTTATTTTCCATGTGATCTACCATTTGATTGAGGTTTCTAGAAATATGAGTAAATGTGATGGACTCAAAATTTCATGACATAAGTTTGACTTGTAGGTACTTGCAATACATACATGGATCTCAGACATGATACACATTGTTGAGCTTATGGACGATGAGATGAGAATCTAGGAGAAATATAAGGTGACAAATATGAATATGACTAGCCTTGGAGAGGAGACCAATGGCGGCGACATATTCTACTTGATTTTTGGTGGCAGGACCGAGGCATATGCCACTGGTATGTAGCAACACATGGTTGAGTGTGTAAATGGCCCAAGCTGCTGAAGTTAGATTACAAGTCCAACGACTGGCTACGTCTGTGTACCCGATGTGGTAAGTGAATAGAGAATTCATCTATAGAAAACAAGGACATTGGATTAGGCTTGTATAGTGAGAGAGATAAATCCATAAAACAAAGGATAAAAAATAACTAGGAAAGAAATATCGTGGAGGGCGTAAGGTCGTCCAAGTAGGAAAGGATGATGTGAGTGAGATCATGGAAGGCATATGTCATTACTTGTTGGAAATTCGCCTCAGCGTCTTTTATTCCAAAGGGAATGAAGCGATAGGAAAAGGTACCCTAGGGGGTTGTGAAGGAAGTTTTGTATTGATCTGCATGGCGGTTTTGGATCTGTTTATAGTTGAAAAATCCATCCATGAAAGAGAGGACTTCATGACCGACACATGCATCGATGACTTGATCGATGAAGGGGTAGGGAAGTTGTCTTTGGGACAAGCTTGGTTGAGGTTGCGAAATTCTATGCAAACTCGAATGGTTCCTTGTTTTTTGTTGATAGGAACAAGATGAGAAACCGAGGATGTGTATGCAATGGGGTATGTGAAGCTAGGTGTATGTAGTTTTTCGATTTTGACTTTGATCACCATGGCTTGGGAAGGGTGGAGGGGGAATTTCTTTTGGTGAACGGGGGAAATTTCAGGCCAAGTGTCAATGCGATGTTGAATAATGGCTAGGTCTAACCCTAGCATTTCATTGTATGACCAGGAAAATACATACCGATATTCCTGGAAGAGGGATTTATATGCTACAATTTCCTTTGGGGAGCATGTTTCCCCCAAGGTAATTTCTTCTACAACATTGGGCTTGACTGAAATGTCGATCTTGATTGTGGGTGAGATATTAGCCATATTACCTTCTTCAAATGTGTTAGGAATGAGTATTGGATTTTTGAACCAGTCTACATGGCCGGAGGGGATAAAATATTTAGCTTCGATGCTATAGACAAGGGCTTCTGTAGGTGGTCAAAATGCGTTGTGTGCCAAGAAAAGGGATTGATGATGAAAAGCATCCCATGGGTAATCAGGGGTGGATAGGACCTCTAAAATGTATTCATTGGATTGATAGGTGATGGAGTACAAGGATTCCATAACAGGGGAGAGTGGGATGTTGAGATTCATGGGGGTAGTTGGTGGAGTTTGAATATCGACATTCGACACTGAGGTAGATGGACTTATGAGAGGGGAATATGAACTGTCAGTAGACGTCATGAACCAAATATCCATATACTAATTGGATGTATAATGGTCTGAGGGAGGGGGAATCTTGCAAATTGGTGTTACAGGAGAGTTTGGAGGATTGGATGGGAAGTCTATGCCTTGTGGTGGAATATATATGGTAAGTGGAATTGAAGGAAAAAGGTTTGGTCATGGAGGGGGAATATCATAATTTTTGGGTTGAGGATTGTGCACAATTTGAGTCATCTAGGTGTGTACGGGTAGTTTAATGGGTAGGATGGAATCTCTCCAACATGTGCATCCCTAAATGATGAGTGGGCATCGATATATGTAATGATGCATCTGACGGCACAATGCGCAAGGGCATATCCATCACTCGTTTAATGACATAGAAATATAGTGAATGTCAGTAATGGTTGATACAGAGGAAGATGTAGGTAATATGGTTTGGCGTACTGCTGCTAGGGTAGTCCTAAATTGAGAGAGGGTCAGGTAGTGGTGCATTTAATGGCCTTTCTGAGAGAAGATCATGCAAGCGTTCCTAGTTCTCAAACTAGGAAGTTTGGAGGAGGAAGGTTCCTGTGAGGCCGGTGGAGCTGAGGGTGGGGGTAGTAGTGGTGTACTTATTGGTTTTGGAATTAGATTTTGTAACTCAAGTAAATCAAGAAATACATTGGTAGGGTGTCTAATGGTGTTTCAAAATGCACATTGGGGTGGAATGAGGGGTGGGGAAGGGAGAGAAGGTTCCTACCTTTTTCATGTGCCTTGGTGGTTTGTGGTAGTGCCCCCTATTCCAAAGTTAATGTATCATGTAGTGGTAATATTTCCCCCAACTATGTGACCATTTGGGTGAGTGGATGGATGTGCCACTGATCACAGTAATGGGACCACGAGTTGCGGTGGAAGAGATAAGCCTGTTATCGTAGCTGGTGGTTCTAGATACCATACAGGGATGGATATGACCATATTTGGTAAGGTGAGGCTAGCAACAACTTGATATGATGTTACTCTTGGGGGGGGATAAATAAGGGTATTTGGTTGATGGCATGTGGGATTGTCTTCCAAATGGGGATTTGACCCAATTGTGGTGGATTCTCCAATTTTTTGTCCAGAGGAGTCTGTGTAGGGAGTTCTTGAGGAAGTATCGAGGTTGGCTGGGAAGGATTGGATGTGGAGTTTGATGAGATCTCAATGGAAGAGGGGTCATGTATCTCTATTCCATCATCCATGACAAAGAAAAGAATGAAAGTGGTGGGATTGAGGTGTGGGAATCCTTGGTATGTACCAAACAAGGATGGATCCTGAAATAGCCCCAATTTGAAATCTATCATAAGGACAAGTTCAACGCTTGAGCAGATAAGTGGCAGGATGTTATCAATGTGTATTGATTGGTTGGGTTCATGGCGGGTTAAATGATCAATGGTAATGATTTTCCCATTGTGAGGGAAGAGAATGGTGTGAAATACCAAGGAAGATACAACCTACATGGTGTACATTTAGCTTCATCCAAAGAGGATATATTAATCAAATTGGGCATCAATGACTTTGATGTCAATGAGAATTGTGTTTTCCCATGGATCAAACATAACATTTTGATACGGGTCTTCTGGTTGGGATGGTATATCATCATAAGATCAAAAAGTGATGGTGGAGGGGATCACCTCAGGTGACATGATTTGTTGCCATACTAATTTGGACATGATACAAGTGGATGCTCCTTCATCTACGATGCAATGATGGATGGTGATATTCTGGATTTTGACAAGAATCTGAAATGCGACTAAGGATGGGAGTCACATATCTACTTTGTATAAGCCAAATGTGATCACATGAGTTCCTATAGGATCCACTGCCCCCAATTGTGAAAGAAATTACTTTTGTTGGGAAGGGCATGTTTGAAGGACTTCCATAATTGACATGGCAGTGGGCGATTGAGAGAGATCATCAGTAACTCTATAGCTATGGGAAACCTAAGCATGGGGATTATTCACATTCCTGCATAAGGGTGCGCATGGCATGCATGTGATGGATTCAATGTTAGGATGCATGATCACCAATGGTTGTCCAGTTAGTGGCTGGGAGCATCTGAAGTGGTAGGTAATGTGTCAGGGGTTGTACCGTATTAGAGACTATGATTTATTAAGAGGATTTCATCTTCATTGGTGAGGAGGATACTGCGATCGATGATGTTCCATGAGTGGGGTTGGTTAGGTGGAGGGAACAATCCCTGGGGGTGTGGGCGTTGGGCCCCTTCTAGTTGAGTATTAAGGACTCCTTGATGTGGGATAGAATTTTGTAATACCTCCGATGGTGGTGGTGGTATATAAGTAGGAGGTCCCTATGGTGGACCTTGGGGGTTAGATTCCCTTTGGGGGTTCATGGCCTCTTTCATATGTTTATAATCAATGATTTGGGGAAATGGTGAGTGTAATGGCCATATTCGCCACGTAATGCGTGAGGGTAATTGGTTCAAAGATTGGTATTTATCCCTTATCATGGTTGACACTTGTTATTGTCCTCTTGAGGGTTTTGATTGGGTTGGTGCTGATTTCCACCAGCTTGAGGGTTTTGTGGAGGGGGGTTCCCTCCTTGTCCTTGGTTCCTATTCTTTCCTTTCTTCCAGTTATTATTGGGTTGGTGAGGGGTATTGGTTGTGTTAAACTATTCAAAATCTTGAACCTGTTGAATGTGGGAATGTTGGTTGAAATTGACCCATGCCCAATGTTGTCCATGTGAATGTACAACCGGTTGGGGTGCACCTGGGAAGGGATAATATGGGTTACCCTGTGGGGGTCCATATGGGTTGTAATAAGTGGAGGTGGCTTCATTATTACTAGGTGGATATGAAGTTGTTTATGGGGGTATCGACTATGGGACAAGGATTAGTTGAGGAATGGTCATGGGTAGATGTGTACTCATGGTAGTTAGAGGAGGGGCCACGAATGGTGGTGGGGGTGGTAGGGGAGGGTAATATGGATTTCCCCCATATGGTGGAAGGTATGGATTGTTTCCATATGCAGGTACCTACTTTGAATATAAGACATGGATCTGATCAACCCATTAGCAACGTGCGATGTGTCAGGTTTGTCCTGGCCAAATGAAAAAAGAAGAGGAGCATTTGGAAGGACATTGTATAGGTACCCTAATTAGAAGTAGATGAGGTCAAAATGTTGCACCTTGGTGATGGATTTTTCTTTAGTTTGGGGGAGGTCTAGAGCCACATCTTTGGCAAGGATAGGAATGAGTGAATGGAGGAACCAATCTAGCCTTTGTTGTGGAGTTGTATCTGCCTTGCATATGCTTCGACGTCTACTACACTCATGAATGTGGTCATAGATATGAACAACAATGGTTTGTTTTCATTATGACAAAATATCTAGACCAGTATCATGATGAACAGGGAGTTAAAAAAATGATAGGAATGCTTTGGCTAGAGACTCGAAGGTTGCATGGGAACTAGACTTCTCATCTATGTACCATTTGGTTGTAGTTCCTATGAGGGTTCTCTGAAATAACCATAGATGAATGAAATATTCCATTATTTTATTGGAAGAACACCACAAGTGGAAGGACATGACATGGTTGGTTGGATCTGTTGAACACTCAAGGCACCCTAAAAATCCTATGTCAAATTTTACTTTTTGGGTACCACTTGATCTTTTGCACTGTCTGATTCTACTTCAATATGAAAAATGCTGCCTTTCATTATCACTTTTGTTTATAATTTAAGTCTCTCAAAGTTTTCTTGAGCATGAAAAAACCCATAGCTAAAAAGACTAACACTTAATTAAAGAATCGACAGTCAAGAATTTTCCCCGATGCGCTTAATTCGATCGGCGTCGGAGGACTAAGAATGAAAGGAAATCACCCAAGAGAACCGAGGTCATCAAGCATTGATCTTCGTCGCATCGGAAAACATAAGTTTTTCTTCTGTAACAAGCATCACTCAAGGATATCACCGAAGGCCGATCCCTTTCGGTGTCAGTAAAAGGTGAAAAGAGTAAGCATTGAATGAAAATGAAACGATATCACCGATCGTCGACTTCCGAACGTCATCGGTATTGGGGGGATTTCAAAGATGATAATACACAAGGAAACTATGTGTTAGGTTTATTTTTGAAGGTCGGTCCCCAATACTTTTTGGCATCGACAGTCTAAAGTTAAGATATATCACTCTACTTGAAAAAAGTCTCGAGTCCTACCATCAACTGCAAGATGAGTTCTTGGTTTTCATTACAATGTATCTCGAGTCAGTGGTGCTATGCCAACACCATACGATGAATTCAATTGACGTCGAAGGTTTTGCAGAAGGATATCAATAAAAATATAAAACAACTTGGAGTGACACTAAGCACAAAATCGGGGTTAACTTACAATAATTTTGGACAAAGAAAACACTATATTCACATGCAAAGAGAAAAAAACGATGCATTCAACTACTATGACTAGAATCCTTTCGTCAAAATTTTGAGACTTTATATATTAGACTCCCATTAGGCTCAGGTTACATATAGTAGAAAATGTCTACACCTTTTGGCCAACCAACCTGGTTACATTGAGAACATAAAAAAATTCACAAGAAAAAGGGGAAGACTATCAAAATTTTGCACCACATCTGAGAATACAAACAGAGTCTACCCATCATGCCTCTTCTACGTGCGAACTTTCTCCCCGGCTTCCTCGCGCTCCTGGAGGTGTTGTCATCTTTTTTTCTTCTGACACCCTTTGCGCTTCGCGCAACTGCACGATTGTATCTTGTGATTCCCAAAGTTGCAGCTTGAGCCAGGTTGCGTTCCCTTCATGAACTTGTGGCACTGACACCTCAAGGTTCTTTTCAACCAATTTTCGATGTAATTCTCTATTCTCCTGGTAAAGTTCAGCTATGGAAATTTGTGCCTACTCAAGATTCGGAATAGGTCCTCGGACATTATAACCTGAGGATTTTGTCTTTCTCGCGTGACTCCCTCTCCCTCGACTTGTGGTTCTGATAGGATCTATCTAGATAGCACGCATTAGGAGGTCCTCGGCGGCTGATTGTGCACATGACTCAACTGGGATTTGGATTTCCCCCCCGACTTCCTTATTTTTTTTGGACCTTCCTCTCCTCCGCGGTATCTGTTGTTGAGGAAGCATGGCTTCCAACTTATTCCCTTCCAATGTAACTTCTTCCACTTCGGCCGCTGCACGAGGAAATACTATTGTTTCTGCGTGAAGGTAGGAATCTCCCTTTGAATCCTCAGGAACACTTGCTGCAAACAAGAATGAGTCCTAGGCATTTTGTGTCTCAATCCTGGCGCTTCGGCTGCCTCATAGGCCCCATATTGATTTTGAGGAGTTCCCATGGTGCGAAAATGGATCTACCTTATGTGTGGGTGACTTGAAAAAGGCCCAAAGAAAATAATTTGATCAAGCTACGCTCACGAGACGAGTCAGTGCATAACCTCGACTGGTAAGTAGAACACATACGAAACATCTGGAATTTATAACAGAGCGGGCAGTGAGTCGAAATGTGCCAAGGAACATTGAATGCCTTACGACAAAATGTTTTAAATAATTTCTATGTCACGTCCTCTTTACGGGTATGATCCAGAGCATGTGAGATGCAGTCGAAAGGCGTTGCAGAGGATGTGTGGTATGATCACATCAATTTATTTTAATTCCCCAGCCTCCATAATGATTTGATGATGGTTGATGCACCTATTGCGACTAATGTTTGAGCAACTTTCCTCGACTTGAAGCATTTAACAACTTCCCTTATGATAGTATCCGGCTCTTTTGGAACTTATTCGTAATTTCAACACATGTTCAGCTTTGACATCCTTTCTCGACCCCAAGGGCCAACCAGCCACTGGCGTGACTTTGACTCTCATGTTTTTTGTACTTGATATTTCATGCTATGGTGTGTGGATATAACCCACCCTAACTGAAGGAAAATGACGACGCTAACAAAGACAGTGCAAGTGATTCGAAGGGTTGAAGAGATCATGTAAGTCGCAAAAAATCAAGCTTAGCGAGATTTAAAGGTATGCACTGGTGTTGATTCTTCATGCTTACGTCTTTACATATATTTTGCTGAGTATTTTTCTGTAAGCAATTTCTAAACGATTTTAATTCCTATTGTAGGAAAGATCCCTTCAACTATTGAGAAAAAATGGCTTCGTAACCTCGCTGAGGAATTCAAGAGAATCTGGGTTCGAATATCAACAAGGTGATGAAGGATATCAAATTGCCCGAGTTTTCCACACCCAAAAATTTTGTCGACATAGTCGAATCACATGCCAAACAAGATTCTTCATGGGTTGAAAGACTAGAAAAGGTGACTGAGACAATACCAGGATAGGTACAACAATTTCTGGAACATCCGATCAGCACTCGGGTTGTGCTTCAACAATTAAGTGCTAGTCTGGTCAAGTATCGAGTGCATGCAGTGGAGATCAGAGAAGTTCACACACTCTTGATGGAACAACACAGATTTCCATATGCCCAAACCTGCGAGGCATTGTTCATCAGTTGGTTAGAGTATGAGAAAATTCACCCTTTCAAAGGGATATCTTGAGATGATTGTTGGAAAATTGTTAGAAGAGAACGTCACGTGGTGAGTTTTGTTTACTTATCTACACTTAGCCATTATTTTCAGTTGAATTTTATGTTATAAATAATAACATCGACCAATTAATTAGAGGTCGATGGTTATTGTAAGAGACTATTTTTTTGGTTTGTTAAGAACTATTTTCGAGCTAGCTTTAATCAAGAAGTCCTTCTGGACCAGAGACAAAGTTATATTTTCATCAAACACATGTGTGATTCAATGTGAAGAATAACTATTTCCTATATTGTTTCATGAACGAATGATGTAACGAGTAAGAGCAATTAAATATATTTTCAAGTTATCTGGTGCAATGTTTTGTTCTTTTCGTTATGATGAAGATGAATCGTTGTGTTATTATGTGATGGATAATTAGTGTAGGTGAATTATTTTTCTTTCCAATTATCTTATCATATATGTGTTTTCTTTATGATAACTAGTATCTCAAATAGTAATTGGATGCTCACACAGTTAACGTATTAGTACTAGGCTTGTGGTATAGAATCGTCGTCTACATGCTTGAGTAGCGGGTTATCCAAATCTCAACCTCTTCTCCATTATTTTAGAACCTTTTCCTGTTTTGTTTCAAAGTTGGTTTATTTTGGCTTACAATCTTATATCGGTCCCACCTAAGAGAAAATACCAAAAAAAGAGAAAGTCCAAACTGAAGGAGACACCTTTGCAAGAAAACGTAAAGCGCAACGATTAATTGGTCGGATCACAAGATCTCAAGAACCATTCCACCATTAAATGCTATAGAGTCTAATTGGGCCTTGGTGGCGGGTTTGGTTCCTACTGTTGAATTAAAGGGATCTATGATCCATCGACATAATTGGTGCTAGAAGGAGGGTTGGAGAATGAATGGTTGAATAGATATTTCACATAGTATTTCAAACAACCTATAGATTCAAACAACCCACATGCATGGCTAGTCATTCCCAAGACAGGCCACACACGCTGAGTACTCCTAAAATGAGTAACTCACCACTTCCCTAGGAAGAACCTTTTCACCCTGACATACATTACGCTCTTCCTCATAAGGAATTAAATCAATTCAAAAGGATCACAAGAGAATACACCCGACAGATCGGTGCATTGTCCTTAGCTCTGATACTTCCTTGAAGAAAAAAACAAAGCATACCAGTGGTTAATACTCCCGATGATATTTTCGTCCACATAGAATAATACCTAATAGATTTTTCAATCACCGAGATCCAATATCATCTTGATCTGATACCCGAAACGCTAGTCGGCAATGTCTCTGAACTAGACGATTTTTCGGAAGAGGAGGAGTTTAACTCAGAATATGAAGATATGGAGGATAACAACGACCATAATAAAGAAAGGGGAAACCCACCAACAATAAACCTTCATTGGCCAGAGACTCTTTGGCCCTCCCGAGACCAGTCCATAACCTTCCTCGACATCCACATAAGTTACTTCCTAATTTTGACCCAGAAACCTCAGGATTGCCTGAAGATCATATCAAGAAATTTATACTAGGAATCAGACTTATGAGCTTCCAACATGAAGACATAGTTTGCAGGTTGTTCCCCTACATTTTTGATAACTCAGCCTCCACATGGTATTTTAACCTACCTGTAGGATCGATAAATAGCTAGACAAAGTTCCAAAAAGATTTTTTAGATAAATTTTCCGAACAAACCACTACATGAGCTCTGATGGTTGAACTGTTTGCAGCCACCATGAGTTCAAAAGAGAAGGTTAAATATTTCAATGAAATATTCACAACCATCTTAAACAAATTCCATCCCGAAGTGAAACCAACTCAGTAGTTGCAAATCGAAGTATATGCTAATGTGCTCCCAGCTTCTATTTCCATGTTTGTGAAAAGGGCTGCCAAACGAACTTTAGATGAGAATTTTGAAGAAGCTAAAATGATAGAATTCCATATAAAAGGGTGTAAAGAAGGCCAAGTCTCTTTACTTAAGAAATAAGTTCAACCTCCTCCTAGGAGGGGACTCCTTCTGACTAGACCGCCAGGGAAACAAGAAGAATAGACTACCGACAAGGGTAATGGAGACATAAAATATCTACAACGCATGGTTAAGAAATTATCAAACGAGATCATAGACATGAAGAGAAATGCAAGGGAAGGAAACCAAGGCCAAATGACCTATAATACTTTCTTTAAAAGGAACCCATCATTCAAATAAATTGAACCTCCCCTAGCTAACTTGAATATCGATCTAGGGAATGTTGCATCTGATTCTTTCTGTACTTATCACCAGGAAAACCACTCTGAAAGGGACTGCCTCAATGGGTACATGCCATGAATTTGATGGGCAACCAGTTTTTAGATGAGGTTTCCCTAACCGAACAACCAAGCAATTCGATTATGAATGTTGCTGACCAGGAAGAGATTGACCCACCAGAAGATACAACCATGTTGATATGGGATCCTAACCTAATTATGCTCTTTGATGACCTATTTCAGGTTCAAGAACCAATCACAGAGGTCTCAATTGTGCAAACTAGAAGTAAGGGTCCTCCTGTCTAAAAGCATCCTACTACCACTCAAACGCTAGGGGAAAGGTCAACTCTCGATCATCCAAAAGAACCTTTTTCTCCTCGTAAGAACCATATTAGCATCCATACTCGAGAATCACCCAAATTGGAGTACAACATAGTTTAAGATATGAATAATTTGAAGGCTAATATATCGGTTATGGACATATGTAGAATCCCTCAGCAAAATATTTCTCGCTACAAGTGTTGGAATCAGTAGAAAACCCTATGACAAGCAATGAGTAGCAAAGAAATCTAACTTCCATAGATCTAGTAAATAAACCAAATGTGAATACCTGCATAGAAGATAATAAAGGAAAACCTTTTGTCCCACTATTCCTCTTAACGTTTGAATTCTTCAACATGAACCTCCACAATTGTTTGGTAGATTCAAGAGCATCTTCCAACCTTATGCCCTTGTCTCTTTGCAAAAAATTAAATGTCGTTCCTCTCAATAGAGATAAACATGTAATACAACTAGAAGGAACCCATGTCAAAGTCATGGGGGAACTCAGATATGTAATGATCAGGATAGCGACACATCCTAAGTTTGTGCAAGTGATTGACATCATTGTAGTAGACATCCCAAAGGCCTATGGGTTATTACTAAATCGAGATTGGTATGAGAAATTAAATGGGTAATTTAGTACAGAATGGGCACACCTTTGGCTACCACTAAAGGGATACAAAAATATTATCATAATCGATAGGGAGAGATACCTAAAACATATGGTCACTGATCTAGAAACCATGAACGAACCCTCATCTACAAATTTCCCCGTGATAGGAAATTATTCCTGTGATTCCTATTTAGGGAAATTATTCCCTCTTCCATATGATATCCCTCTCGCTCAGAACTCCGAAAAGGTTTTTCAATAGAAATCACCAATACCGACAAAGGAAACCCTCTTCTATCAGGAACCCGTGCTAGAAATCAACGGATAAAAGATAGGAGGGAAATAAACTAATAAGAAAGAAGAAACGATTAACTTTCACTCACAAATTTGGACCATATATTTTGATGGATCTAAATCACAGGAAGGATTAGGGGAGGGTGCATCCTCATTGATCCAAAAGGTAAATGTCATTTCCTGTCCTATAGACTAGAATTCAAATGCACAAATAACACCGTCGTGTATGAAGCTCTAATAAAAGGGTTAAATAAATCTATAGACTTAAACATCAAAGAATTAAAGGTTTTCGGAGACTTGGATATTATCGTTAGACAAGTAAGGAATACTATACATTACGATTCCCTACACCTAAATAATTATCAACAAGAAGTGCATAGGTTAATAGAGCATTTTGAAGCTTTCAATATAACTGTGATCCCCAGAGCAAAGAATATCCTTGTTGATTCCCTGGACACAGGTGCTTTGAGGCTATCACCTCTAGAATATTATGAAGCTTCCCGATTCACTATGGAACTACTCTACAAACCATCGGTGCCCAACAATATTTCTAATTGGAAAGTCTTTGAAGGGGGTGAACAGATCATAAACTTTCTAACTAACTAATAAAATTTCAAAGACTTAGCTATTTACAATGAAGTATTC
>ML859399.1:9778-25525 GCA_009831015.1 Picea engelmannii | reverse complement strand
CAATCAAGTGCATCAGTCACAATGAGCAAGCATGGAAAGAAACGAAAAGGAATGGGAAAGAATGACAATGTAGAAATACAAATTGGAAATAAATGGAATGTTTATGCAATGGAAAGAAATATCAACTCTGTAAAAGAAGCTAAAAATAGGATGCTTATAAAAATGGTTAGTCATATATGAAATCAAAAGAGGAAAAGAAGGATAGGTACTCTTTGCAGACTGAGAGATTCAATGTAAAACACAAGAATCAAAGAGTAATTGAGAAGAATATGAACTTCTGCAATTGACGAAAGATATTTATTTAAAGCATAGTCAATTAAACAAAAGTTAATGTGTTGAATAAGTTGAGAGAAGGGCAAGCTCCTTGTGTGAACAATCAATAAAGTTGTGTAATTTAATGTGCATTCATCAATCAAGGAATGAGTAAATAAAGAGAGAGGACAATTATCTATCATGAAATGTAATTGCAGTGTGATTGTGCATTGATTCCATGCGTAGAGAATGAGGTAAAGAGAGGGGTCGATCTTCTATTGCAATGACTAATTATATTGCATGTTTAAATCTGCAATCAATGGGCAAATTGTGTTGAAGGAAAAAGAGAAAATATGGAAGAGAAAAGTTAAGTATATGCAGAGAATAAAACAACTCTATTTTTGTGTTTTATTTTGTAAATGAATGCAAACAAGAATATGTTAACATACTCTATTTTGTGATGTTTTAGAGAGTAAGAAACTAACAGGTGAATTGAATGGTATATTTGATGCGCAAATTGGATGGAAAATCAATGATGAAGGAGATAAATGCAACGAGGGATTGTCCATAGTCTATCTAGCCTAAAAACAGAGCATATGAAGAATACACAGAAATATAAGCACGCAAATGTGATAGGAGAGAATGTTAAATAAATTCAAAGCTCAATGTGATAATGTATTCAATTGGTAGGTTTACAATATGAGTTCTAATTAACATAATAATTGCAAAACTAAAATTGGGATTCAAACCACACACTCCAAACTGCAAATGAAATTCTAACCTTTAAATAAATTGAACAATAAAAGAAAAATACATAAATGAAATGCTAACTAGTTAAGATACAAAGGGAAGCATTCTTACCAAGTTGAGGGGCCCTACCCAATAGGTAATTTTCTGCCAAAAAGATGTCAATCCCCTTGAATGCACAAAACACCAATTCTTTATTCCATCAAACTCAAAAAATTACAAGTCTCTTACAATCTTGACATTGTCATGATGACACCTTAACATCCATTACAAAAGAATTCCCATAATGATAATTGGATTTCTCATAGCCCTATGAGGCTTATTTATACATGAATAATCATTTAGAAATGGATGGGACCGAATCCCAATGCTTAGATTTCAAATTTACAATTTTAGATAAAATCCTCAAAAATCTGGGTTTTATTGCTATTTAGGCAGATTCGAGTTAGGCCCCCACCCATATCTTCCAAACCAATTCTAATTTTGAAAAACTGCCTGCCTGTTACTCAATTTTTCATATTCTAGACAAAACCCATTTCGTAGAATTTGTAGATCTGATTCCATATGCACGAAAATAGAGGCACAAGTTGGAAGTTTGAGATTTTTGCTAATTTTTGCAGAATCATTCCCCCTGAGCTGGAGGTCCACACGTATGATATGGGTGAATTCTATCTCATGGGTCCACATGTAAACGTGGCTCAGGTCAAAACCCATGTCCCTGATTTGCCTCTAGAATCTTTCCAAAATTTTGAATTATTGCTAGTACCGGATTAGCATAGTTGGTACTGGATTAGAACAGTTGGTACCGGATTAGAACAATTAGTACTAGAATCTTGTAGGCAGGGGTTTAGTACTAGTTGAAAACAAGCATGACTATGGGTACTAGACTAACACGATGGTAGTACCGGACGGAGCTAGTACCATAATAGGTACAATCTAGTATCAGATGAAGTTGGTATCGGAAGAGGCAGAGAGCTGGTATCAGATGAACACAAAGGTAGTATCAGATGATTGTAGGGTATTGGATGACATGGAGTGTGGGTATCGGATGATTGTGAAGTTACCGGTTGACTGTAGAACCTTCTGGTACCGGATGACTTGGAGTATCGGATGACCTGCAATGTGGGTACCGGAACAGGAACAATACATGTACTAGAACATGGACAATGCATATACCGGAACCTGAAAAATACATAACATGTTTCTTGGACATAGAAACATAGGATTAAATCATCATCGACAAAACTATTATATAATCATCCTTTTAATCACTAAAAATATGGAAAATTATGTATTAACCACATAGGATGAATAACAAGAGATAATGGAGGTTTATGGTGTAATTAGTGATATATTATTGATGAAATGCGTGGAGAAGGTGTAATGATGACTGTACTTGTATGGCGGAAAGTATGACAAAACTAGAGCTTAATAATGCCCACAATATTGTTGGTATTTTGAGGTCCCAATCATCCCTGTTGACATTACAAATATTTGTCAGTGAATTTTCAAGGATTTTGTTAAATGCTTCTACTGTTCCATTTGCCTGTGGGTCATATGGAGTGATATTTTGATGATGGACTTCAAATTATTCAGTCATAGCCTTAATAATGTTGTTAATGAAGTGAGTTTCTTGGTCACTCATCAAAATTCTTGGGCAACCAAATCTAGTGATTACTTGTTCAAATAGAAAATGTGTTGTTGTTTCTGTGCTGCAATCTTTGACTAGTGCTACTTCCACCCATCTTGTTAGGTATTTTGTCGTGGTGATAATGTACCTTTCTCTTGTCCTCTTTGCTGGTGGGTTAATTGGTCCCACAAAGTCTATTTTCCATTTTTTGAATACCTGCAACATTACCTATGGTCACAATGGCATCTTTTCCCTTCTATTGGGTTTACCAACCCTTTGACAGACGTCGCATATCTGGAAATATTCTTTCAAATCTCTGTGAATGGTCGGACACCATAGTCTTGTGCGCAATATATTTTGTGTGGTATATTTTCCTGCGTAATGTCCTCCTGCTATTCCCTCATGGGATTCTACTAAAACCCTTGATCTTTCATGTTCTAGCACATATCTTTGCAAGATGCTATCTGCACCCATTTTGTATAAGTGTCATGTGATCAACTGATAGTCTACATCCTGGACTGCTGGGTTCTTCTGCTACGTGGTGTTATATTCCTATGGTTCGGTACCTGTACTCAATTAATGAATGATATCTGCAAAGTATTCATCAACGATATGGACTGAAAATAACTGTGCATCCGAAAATTTGTCCTCTAAATTTGTAGGTTCTTCTCTATTCGTGACCCTTGGTAGGTGGTCAGGTCCTGCATTCAACTTTCCTGGCTTGACTATTACTTCAAAATCAAACTCTTGAAACATTAGTAACCATCGACAGATTCTCCCCCCCAACACTTGCTTGTTGACTAGGTATTTAAGGGCTGATTGATCTCTGAACATCTTAAAATGTTTTCCCAGTAAGTAGTGTCTGAACTTCTGTAGTGCGTAGACCATATCTAGGCCTTCCCTCTCTGTAGTGTTATAGTTCTTTTCGGATTCTGATAGTTTTATTCTCGCGAATGCTATAGGATGATCCAAATATCCTACTCCTGGTTGTGCCAAAATAGTTCCAAGTGCTATGGCTGATGCATATACATGTACATGGAATGTCTTCTCCTAGTCTGGAAATACTAGTATTAGCATTGTTACCATATTTTATTTCAGTGTATCCAGATCGTGTTGACAATCTTCATTCCACTGAAACTTTGTATCTTTCCTTAACAATTTCTCCATTGGCACAGTAATCTGCGCATACCCTTTGATGAACTTTCTGTAGTGTCCTATGTGTCCCAATGTCACTCTTAGTTGATGGACTATCTTTGGTGGTGGAAAGTTAACAATTACTGCAATCTTTGCAAGATCTACTAGTAAGCCTTGTTTTCATACTATATGGCGCAATAGTATCCCAAACGGTGTTCCAAAGATACATTTCTTGATGTTTAGGGATATCTGACATTGCCTGCATATTTATAACATTAGCCGCAAGACCTCTACATGGTCTTTCATCAGACTATAGACTGTCCAATCATCCAAGTATACCTCTAGAAACTGGTGGATAAAATCCTTAAATGCAACGATGACTACTTTGGAAAATATTGCTGGTGCATTCTTTAGTCCAAACAACATGACTGTGTACTAGTAGGATCTCCATTCTGTAGAAAATGTGGTCTTGTATCTATCTTCCTGTGCTATCTTGATCTGTTGGTAGCCTCAGAATCCATCAGTAAATGAGTAAACTTCATGTCCTCCTACATTCTCCAACACTTCATCCGTCAAAGGTGTAGGGTATGGGTCATGTAGGCATGCATCATTCAACTTCCTCAAGTCGACATATATTCTTATCCGGCCTTGTTTTTTCTCCTGAACTACCATCAAACTTATCCATTCTGACTCTTCTACAGGTTCTATGATTCTGTCTTCGAGCATTCTATCGATATCATCTTTAACTTTCTGCTTATATATCAGGTTTAGTCTGTATGGTCGCTATATGATTGGTCTTGTTTTAGCTCTGAGTGGTATCTTCATTTATCCTAACTCTCTTGCTATGCCCTTCATTTATGTAAATGTTGTGGGGAATAGATAGTTTTTCTCACGCAGTAACTCTGTTATGCTTTCTACTGTTTGCTCATCCCAGTAGTATCCAATGCTATCCATTTTGGGATTCTCAACTGTCCCAATGTTGAATTTCTTCACCTTGATCGATGCAAAAATTACTTTTGATTCTAGAGGTGGACCCTCCACTTCTCTTTCGCCTTATGCTTCCTCGATATGAATATTGCATGGATCGTCATCATCGGGTGCTTCTTCCTGCACATGGTAGCATGAAAACAATTTTTTTACTGTATGTCTGTTCCACTGTTGTTACTCTATTATAAGTTCGAATTCTGGTTCCTTGATGAATATCACCCCTCTTATATGCTTAAGTTCTGCATCTATGTTGGGGTTCTCATGCTCGAATGAGAAAGTGACTGTAAAATTATGTTGTAGTATTGTCTAGCTCAAAGTTCCTCTACGCAGTTCCTGATATGTGTACCAGTTTGTTGGAATTCCTTCTAAGGTGTGTACAAAATGATGATGCCATTCCTCTAGGGGTGTCATTTTCCACAACGCTCTACACTTCTCCAAGTTTTCCACTAGTGCCCCTTGTCCAACGTACTTCTATTTTTGGTTTCTTCTTTGTTCTGTGCCAAACCTTATGCGTAGTAACCACTTACATTGGTACCAATCCTTGATTGTTTCCTTGTGTGTGCCCCACCATCTTGTGGGTGTGGCCTTGAGTTCTATATCAAGTGATAAGAGTCTTTGGTTTTCTAACACTTCATCCTTGTATTGTGTCAAGAATACTTCTAGATCATTTAATCCATGGAAATTGGGTGGTTCCCTTATCTTTATGCCTACCCATATTACTGCGCTGTCTATTCTTGCACACCTTCTTGTGGAAACTTTATGTAGCCTTTGTTGCCAGTTCTCTAAACCTGTATCTGAGTCTGTCGCACATGAAGTAATTCTCTGCCAACTGAGTATCCCATCTGCAGTTGGGTTTACGTAATCCTCATCGCACGCAGTTTTTCTATACAACTGGATAATTTCCTCTAAGTCTAAGCAAGTCGGTTCTACAAACATTTCCCCTTCTAATGGGTATAATGGAGCGATGACCCTGTATTCTCCTGACTCAAATGTGATTTTTTGTGTCTTTAGATTGATTATGGCCTAGTTATAAAAATCCCAATCCAAGACAAGGAATGATGGATCTGGTGTTGTGTCATCTACTATTTCAATCACTTCGAAGTCTACCTTAGTGCACACTCCATCCAGATATACTGTCACTCCTTTCAGTCTGCCAATTAGCGGAACTCTGTGTTGGTTCGCTAGTTTCAACTAAACATGTGAATATCCTAATGTGGGTTGTCCCATACATTGCCATCTCTTCTTTGGTAATACATTGACTTCAGATCCTAGATCTAGTATGATATCTACTATGTTGAAATCTTCGATGTTAGTATTCAGCCTGAACTCCCTACTTATTCTTCTCCTTGTATGTAGGTGAATGACTGTTTTTTGTTCTAATTTTCCTTCTGTCTCTATGCTACATCTTTCTACTATATTTTGCAATATCTTGACAGTGGATGGATCATTCACTATTGTTACACATGATTGCAAAAAGCCTTTTATTGTACTTACTTGTCCTAGGGACTGCATTTCTTTGGTATGATCTAATGATGGAGGCATCTCATACTCTGGCTCTCCCTTTATATGCTACGCAATTGAAGTTGACGCGGTGTGTTTCTTCATGAGTTCTTGTCTGGATTCCTGAAATATTTCCTTCTCGTTCTACGCATCGAACTGTCTCCTTGGTTCGACATTCTTTTTCACCCACTAGTGTTGTACTGGCTCTTGTCGGACTGCGTCGTTTCCAGTTTTGTCTCCTCTGTGCGTAGCTATGTTGATGTTTCGTCCTTCATCCCTTGCTTTAGATGAAATCCATTGAACGTTCTGATTGATCTGATTCCTCTTTTCTTGGATCTTTCCTAGTAACGTAGGACATTCTTCCATGTCATGATCCGATGCGCGACAATACATACAAGTTGCTAGTGGAAGTGGATATTCTCTTGCATAATGTCCCAGGTTTTGATAGTTGTGACATACCACTAGTCCTCTACCTCTTCCAAAACCTCCTCTTGCTCATCCTCCACCTTTGTATCTAGCTCAATCTCCTCTTGGCGTGTTATATGGAGGTGCATGATTGTAATATGTGTTATTGTACTAAGGTTGCGTTGTGTTGTACTATGGTTGCATGGTATTATAATGTTGTTGCGCAGTATTATACTACTGCTGCACAATATTTTATGGGGATGAAACTTGGTTAAACTGTGGTGTGGCTTGACCAGTCATCATTTCTTCCTGCACTCTATATGCATCTGATGTCCTCTCTCGCATCAAATCCATAGTTCTACAATCTTTGTCATCGTGTCCCACTGAATTGCAAAAGTTGAAATATGAACTCTTTGGGATTGTCTGGTATTTCTGCATCATTGGGAAATGATATGGATCTTGGCCTGGTTTCTTACATATCTCGCACCATAGTCCTCCTATTGGTAATGAATTTGGCATTCCTGATGCCATAGACTGCGTGAATGTTGGACATTCATTCTTTTGGTGTCCTTCCTTCCTGTATGTGGTACACCAAGTGACTTCTCATTTGTCCTTACTTTTGTTCTAGTTTAGCTGGAATGTTAAGTTCTTCAAATCCTCCTTCAACTCTTCGATGGCTGGATCCATCTGTTGATATTGGCTTTCTTCTAGTTGTAGAGCCCTAAGCCTCTGCCTGTGTATGAAACTTATGTTGTCGCAATGGATATATTAAGTGTGGTAGAAGTGAATTGATGAATAGGTGCCTGTGTTGCATATCAGTCATGCGGTATTTCAACTTTCCTTTCATTCGCTTGAATCTGTGGTCAATATCCCATACATATTCTCCTAGTTCTGTATAATTTCTATCATCTTGTTCATGTACTGATCCTCTAAAATTGGCTTTTGAAACTCATTTATCAACAATTTCTTGATGTCCGCAATTGTTCTGGTTGTCCTTGGTGGATTGTTTGTAGCCAAAATCATATACCAATCTAGTGTGTGATCCCTTAGTGTAATCGCTAATTGTGCAAGTTTAGTATCTTCATCTGTGATCTATTTTTCTTCCCAAATATATTCATAGATTGTTATAACCCTAAATTGCACCACACATGCTTACCTAGCATCAAGCCAACTCATATCTCTTCTTTGCCAAAACTCTGCTGAACAACTCTTTGAAAACCCTCTTGTGTAAAGGCCCACGTGCCCTAACCCATTACTGCACATGTGTACATGCTGGCTGACTCACAACAACCCACATGTACCTACAAAAGCACGGAAAAAGAAAAGTTGCCGATGGAACAAAAATCTATGGGTGAGTTAACTGAAACTCCCAGCCAAGCATGGCCGAGGGTTTGTCCAAAAACCTAGCTCCTTCTAGCCTATAAAACAAGGGGTAGGGGTACCATTTGGAAGAGGAAAAAATATAGCAAAGAAACTATGCCCATTTACGTATTCCATTGTCCCAACCCTTTAGCCTTTCCTCATGCCAAAGGAGATTTAACGCAAAGCAGTTGAAGGACAAAAGAAGAGGAGCCCAGGATCAGGTTCAAGGAGCGGTGGCCGGTCTCAACTTTTGTAAGTTGACTCACTTTAAGTAATAAAGAGAATGCTTTTACCGTCCCAATTCATGAACTGTCTATGGTTTGATTAGTTTATTTTTGATTTCTAACCCTTGAGTATATAAGTAGCATGCATGCATAGTTGTTGTTTGTCTTGAGTGCAAGTCATCTTTGGAAGGAGCATTGCGAACAAGTAGTCAAGCACAACGGAGGATCGACATCGAACGCCGGTAATAAGGTAGGTGGTCCTTTCCATGCATTTACTGAGAAAAGGGGATTTAAATCTTAGGATGTAGGTAAAAAGTAGTTTCTATTCGGTCAAATCTGCATGCAAAGTCTGAACTCTATTTGCTAGTCCGTAGGGTGTTTTTCCCAACAACAGAATTGGCGACCGTACTGGGGAGAATAATCTTTAGGGTTCCTGGAATTATTTAATTTTTTGGGTAGTTTAAAGACTAGGTTTTTTTTTTTTCCTTGCCTGTCTTTTCTTTTTGTTTCTGTAAGGTCTAAGCTAGCAGGGAGTCTGGTTTTCCATACCAGCTTTCCCTGACTTTTTCTTCACTGTATTTTTCAGGACACACAGAGGTACACGTGGCCTGCATAAGGCCTGAATGCGTGTACCCGCGCCCTATCCTCTCACAGCCTGCGTGTGAACGCTAGCTATAGAGATAGTAGTAGCATGTAGGAGTTCAAAGAACCTTAGAGGCATTCCTCCTCTTCCCTGTCAGAATCACACATTCTCAGGGGGTTTTCTGGAATTCTGTCTGAGTCTTGTTTGCTAACAGTCCTATCTCAGATTTTTTTTTGCCTTATTATTTTTCCTTGCATTATTTGTTTTTTTGTTAGAAAGAGTATCTAAGCCTTCAAGGGATCCTGGTTATCAATACCAGAGGCCTCTTCCTGGTCTAGTCTATCTGTTTTCATATTTTTCCTTAGAGTTTAGATATACACACGACCTGTACAAGGTCAGACCACGTGTACACGCCCTCTGTCTTTGTTCAACACGCGTGCTGTTTGAGTGACAGTCGCGTGCTTGTACAGGCTACTTTTTGTTTAGGGTGGGGCAGTCATCCCCTCCTTTGATAAGAAGTATTCCTCTGAGGTGTTTGAATCTATGTTTGAATAGTCAGTAGCTTAGGCTTTATCTTACCCTTAGCATGCTTTTTCTCAGTTAAAAGTCGACAGAATTTTTTTTTTTTTTTTGTTTTCTTATGGTTTTTAGACAAGCATGAGAGTCATTGTTTTTACAATTTCCATTGTGTGATTCTTTAATCTGATTCTTTGCGATTTGTGCTTTAAGCCATAATTGTTTTTCTTGGTTTTTTGCTTGTCAGTATTTTCCCTTTCTTGCTTTACTAGCACTTAAATAAAAAACAATATCTCTTTTAGCTATGGAAAAGTATTTTATTTCGTAAGTTTTTGCAGTTCACTTAGATCATAAGTATCTTGTATTCGAGTGAAATTCCTTTGAGATTGTTGTCCACAATCTTAGAAAAATTAAAAAAATCTTTCTTTGTAAAAAGTTTTTGAAATTATGCATTTAGTAAAAGTTTTTTGTTTCCATCTTTTTCATTCATTTTTTGTTTTTGTCTTTTACACATAATTAGTTTCACCCTCATACCCCTCGACGTAATACAAATCCATAAAAGAAATGCTAATTTTAAAATCTACTAGACTTTTATGTTTGTAGGGTTCACAAACTAGTTCAGGACTAGGGCCTTGGATTAGGTTGGAGAGGAAACTCTTCCAGGACATTCAAAACCAAACATTGGATTCTGAGATAGGGAGTGTCTAAGTCCAGTTTTGTGGAAGTTATCCGGGACCCCCCTCTAACATAGGGGATAAACACGAGGTCGCGTGTGGAAAGGTAGCGGAGATAACCCCTCCAAAGCCGGACCAATCGTAGTGGAGAACACATATAGAGGGCTTGTTTTGGGATTCCATCATTTGCATTTTCCACGGGGCTTCGTGGGTCTCGAATCTATTCGAGGTCCTCAGTTGTCTTCCAGACCATTTTCTCTCGATACCCTTGACATGTTTCAGGCTTGATACCATGCTCATTGTGGTCTACCCGACTTTCGACTGTACCCGCCTGGTGACTGTTCGCGTGCTGGCAACCTTGTTGCCAATATTTTTAGGGACATACACAGGTGACTGCGGGGGTATACCATGGTACCTAGGACATACATCGGGCCACGCTTTGCAGAGTATACCCGGAGGGTGCTTCCGTGTTCGAGTTTCACTTGCACCAGTAAGTTTCTCTAGTGTTGGTTGTTGTAACTGTTTTTCCAAATAGTTTAGTGATTGCTTGTCTTATCTCTTAGGGGCTTCTTTTTTAGTGTGTGTTACTTTTGAACGTTTAGAATACCTTAGTGTGTATTGGATATTCTCACACAGTGGAGGATCCTGAGCTCCGCCAGTCATGAAGGCTTCTTGGCCTACCGCCGGTTACACTGGAGCCATCCCCGCCACCATTAAGGTGTAAGCTAGACCAACAAGGGTCTTTTGAAGCGACCGAGTTACAAAGCTTTGTGCCTGAACAACTCCCAGAGGAATCAACCATTTTGGACCTTGAAGCAACCGGTCTTGGCTTGGTTGAAACCCCAACCACTGATATCTTGGCATCGTTTATTGTACCAATCCAATTTCATGAACGCTAGACAGTGCCTCACACAACAATGGAAACAAATGTTGTTACTCCTTCTGGGAATTCGTCAATTCCCACCACAGTTGCCACCACACGAGAGTCATCTTCTAACCTACCATCATTAGTCCGAGCCAGCATGGTCTCGGTAGCAACTATGTCGCACAGTGGACCGAACCCGTCTATGGCGGCGGCCACAACCCCCTTCACACCTAGTGCGACAGGCCCTCCATTCTCATACGATATGCCAAGTTCGGGTACAAGTCCTGTACTAACCTACTTCACTTTACAGACTTTGGGTCTGGGGGTAGGGAGCTCTAGTGCTCCTCTGCAAGTTCACCTTGGGGGCACTTCTGTCCCTTTTAATGCTTTTCCTTATGCAGGAGGTCATATCCCTCCTTCATCCCCTTCGCTTGGTGGTTCGCATCAACAATCCACCAAGCAACCTACACACAATAGTTTATTTTGAGCGGGGAGTCAGGGACCACCTTCGCACAGTATGCCAGTAGGTTCGACACCATTTTATTGGAACAAAACATTTGGTAACAACACTTTCTCGTCAGCCGCTTTCCCGACTAGGGGCAACCCCATTTTTGGACAATCTACTCCTGCGCAGTGTACTATTCTTGCATAGGGGGCACACATAGTAGGACCTTGGAATTCAGGACAAGGATCTGTTCCCTCCTCCAGAATGTCATTCTGGGGTAATTATTTCCACAGTCAATGGAACCCCGGACAGACTACTATGGCTCTCCCCGCAGGACCGGCATGGGGTAATCCTTCCCAAAGTCCTTCGAATACAATGCATGCCCAACACTCTATGTCCTTTTTGGGAAATCAGCCTATGATGTCTCCACAGAAGCAAAATCCTTACGTTGGTCAGGGCCATGGTTTCTATCAGAATCCGGGCCAGCAACCAAACTTTTCTTGGCAACCTAGTGCTAGTCAAACTCCAGGACCCTTTTTCCCAGGTTATCAACAACAACCCAAACTACCATTCCTGGTGACTTTACACTTGCCAGATTTGACAAGGTTGTTAAATGATCCTATTTGTCACGATCCACGTTGGCCTCCTATGCCAACGAAGTTGCCTTCGGACATTCCAAAGTTTGAGGCCAAGCCTAATGAATATCTAGGTGATCATGTGACTACCTTTCATATTTGTTGTTCATCTAAATCCTTGAAATATGACTCCGTACAATTGCGATTGTTTCAATGCACTCTTATTAGGAGTGTCATGAAATGGTACATCGAGCTCGATCGCTCCAGATACTCTTCTTTTGGCGAACTGGCGATGGCCTTCCTTAACCATTTCCAGTTACCTGTGAGATACAATGCTGGCACAGAGCTGCTCGCCAATTTTGAATAGACAACAACGAACCATATCTCTGATCATATCCGAGAGTGGAGACATCGGAAGAGTTTAATCAAGGTACCAGTCCCACCAACATTCCTACTTGAGTGGTTCCTTAAGTCTTTGGTCCCATATTTATCCAAATATGTCGCGACATCGAGATTTTTCTCTGAGGAAGATGCCATCATGAGGGCTCAATAGTTTGAGCTCATCTATTCTCAATCTAGTTTATTATACAACATCTTGCTAGATGCGCCACGTTCGATACTAGATAAAACTAGACAGAGAGCTGGACCACATGCCAATGGTATTGTTGGTTCATCACAAACCAAGCCCGCTGAGAAATTGACAAAACAATTGCAACAGTTATCCATACAACACACAGTGGCCAGCCAAACTACCGCTTGGCTGCTCCCCCTACCCAAACGTCGGAAGTACACACCATGCAGTTGAGTAACCCAAAGGCCACCCAACAACCTGAAGGGAAGAAAAAATAATGAAATAAGAGTAAGGGGGATAAAAAAACCACTGATAATGCTGGCGGGGACAACACGGAAAAAATGGAAGGTGAGGTATCCATGCAACTTGTGCGCGGAAGACCACCCGACCCATATTTGTCCTCGACTTGCAGAGGCCCAAATTTTTTTCACACAACAACAACAAGCAGTGTTGACTAATCCCTTTCAACATGGGAAAAATCTAACTCAAGCCTCTACAAGCACATAAGGGGGTAGCCAAGAAACCTGCCCACCTCCGAACAATCCCTCATCCACGAACGTGTATATGGTTAGGGGTGATGCTTTCATATCAACTAGAGCTCATGACTATAGTAAACCAAGTGCTTCTGAGAAGGGTAAAGAAGTTGATCTCCCATCTCTTCCTCTACAGATTGAGAATACGTTGGGAGAAACAATGACATGCATTCCAAAGGGTGCATTTAAAAAATCTTCTCACAACCCAAACGCAAGGGCCGCCAATAATTACTCTATGGTGGAGGATTTATCACAAACCCCTTGTGCGATGTTTGCTTTGGAGGTCCTCCAAAGTTGCCCTGCTTAGAGGAAATCCTTGTTAACCACTTTGGGCTCTACTAAGACTTGTAATCCAGGCACCATCATGTTAGATATGACCGACTTAAAACCTCGCCTGCCTTACCATGTAGCATTTCAGATAGTAGTGGCTCATCCCATGAAAACTTTTACTCGAAATATCTTCCGCATGGTGGTCGACGAGGGTGCCTCAACATGCGTTATGTCGTTAGCATGCTGGAAGGCCATTGGCCAGCCCGTTTTCTCTCCATCACCTACTCTCCTCACTGCTTTTGACGGTCATTCATTCCGACCACATGGCATCGTTCCTTCTTTCCCTATGCATTTAGGAGGGAAAACCATGTGTGTCGAAGTAGAGGTAGTCGATGCTCCCCTCAAATATAGCCTCTTGTTAGGATGGAGTTGGACTTATGCTATGTAAGATGTGGTTGCTATAATTTTCCGAGTCTTTTTGTTTCCACACGAGGGCCGGATAGTGACCATCGATCAACTGTCTTTCTCTAGACCTGACCCAACTTTGGGGGCATCCACGGTCCCAATGATTGATCATCCTCAACCAGGTGTCATTAACGTAGGAGTTGGTCTGTGCCCATCCTTGATGGGTACCTTCGATTACCCACCTCCTCACGATGATATCAAATTTATATCTAATCACCATAAGGTTGAGATTTTTCAAGTTTCATCGTTTCGCACGACTTACTTTGAGGATCCTTGGATTCTTCCTTCCCCATCAGCCACGATGGATGAGACAGGGCACTCAGGCATATCCATGCCCTTGTCTGTCGCTGAGGTAGCATACTCTTTAGTCCAACAAGCTTCATCTAACCCTGATCCGACTCCTGCACAAGAGTTAGATCCACTTCTAGAGCCTATTTGGGCTCAGGGTTCTTTTGCTAACGTCGATTTGTTAGACTTAGTCTTGCCTTCTGATGAAGCAGTAATCGAAGCAATGACTAGTTCAAACAAACCTTGGAAAGATCTTCATCATAGATTGTTGAAAGAAAATCTCCCTGCGGACAGGTAGATCTCCTCTTGAGAGCTAGACTCTTAAATCTTAAGACAAAATATGCTTAACGTGGACACTGACTTCCTTTCTGATCTATACAGACTAATGCATGAGGAGGAAGGAGAAAAGAAGTACCTTTTTATTGACGTTTGTCCCTGCATGCTCCGAGTTGAGCTCCGATATTGCGCTCCTCGATGAGCCCTGTAGACAAACAAGAGTACAACCACTTCCTACTCTATTGATATTAGCTTGAAATAGATCTATCTATCATAGACAAGTTCATGTGAGACTAAAAAAAAACTATAAAGAAATAGGCCAAGTGTGTCATATTAATGAGAACAATGACAGAAGTAGCTTACAACCATAGATGAGAATGCGACAGCTTCATCAAGTCCCCTTTTATCTTAACCCTTGCTCAAAAGATCCATGATCCGGAGGACAACAACTTTACTGATCACTTTCCTCCAGTTCATTGTATGTTTCCTATGAGATCATAGGTTTCATGCTTCCAATTCTTCCCCCTTTCCACCATGATAGATCTTGTTTATATAGGTTTAGAGAGGCTTAAATTCTTGAGGTATATTTAGGGTAAGTTGAGGATTTCCCTCCTTGAACCAAGGATCTTCTCCTAAGATCATGACTGAACCAAGAATTCGAATGCAACTACCTTCCAAGATTGAAAGATCCTCCCCTTATTCTCCTCAACAAATCAACTGCTGCCTAGATTAGATATCTCTCCCTCAAAAGGGACATCAGGGCGCTATAGCGCTCCCTAGGAGGCTCAAGGGGGGCGCCAACGCTCTAAATATTTGTAGCGCTCCTTCAAAGGGGCAGTTTGGTGCTATAACGCTCCCCAACACCTTATAGGGGAGCGCCAGTGCTCCTAAGGCTGATGTAGGGGAGCGCTCTCTCCCAAAACCTGAAATTAAGTGCTCCTTTCAAGTGGCAAGAGGTTCTTATCTCCAGTTAGCCATTCCTCTTTCTACAGATCAAGTGTTTGAGGCATTTTAAGTGTCTCCTTAGTGTCATCATCATGGTAGTATTCTTTGATTGATACTTACGACACTTGTGAGAAACATGCGACGCTTATGAGCAACATGCGACACTTGCGAGCAACATGCGACACTTGCGATGGCTTCAGTACTTGGAGGGGGTTTCACAGGAGAAAGAGGAATGCCCCCCGGCACGGTAGAGTCTGTATTAATGAGAAAAACATGGGAAGTATCGGGTTTACTCTCTAGAAGGGGAGCAGGATCGATCGATGATTGGATTGAATCAACCAATGGTGGACTTGGATAGACCACTCTAGCACTCTTCAGAGGAAGAGTAGGACTGACCGAGGAAGGGACTGGATCAGTCACTTTGACATTTCTCAAGGGATGAATGGGATTGACCGATGGTGAAACTGGATCGACCACTTGAGTTTCATTCTCCAAGAGAA
>WSFP011405851.1:0-25526 GCA_009831015.1 Picea engelmannii | reverse complement strand
TTTTTGTATCGTGCACTGATATTCCACATGCATTTCTCTCTATACATTTTACCATGCCAAATTTCAATATGCCCCCACCACGCACAATAATATGTGTGAACCATTGGTTACCTTGTCGTGAGACAACTTATACTCATACTATGAGCGCACCAACCAAACTCCTCTCTGCTTTGCAATACTGCGCACACCACGTGCACCATTACTATGTGTGTGCACACCGCACACTTCTACATTTAGCGCATGCATCCGCACACAATAGTCTTCCACGGGGCACCACAATTTACTGCATGCACCTGCACGCCAACATTTTCTGCGTGGTGCCAAAATTTACCATGGACGCTATGTGACTTGAAATTTGACCACTTTGAAATTAATATTTTGTGAATACTGAACCTTTTCGGCCCATCTAGGCTTAGTGTTGGAACTGAGGCTATGATACCATACTATAACGTCCCCGAACACCCATGGTCGAGCTACGCTATGCCAGATAACACTTTCGTTCTCTCACTGTGGAACATACTGTGACCTACCCAGAAACCAACTCGACTATGCCACATAATTTTTTTTTCTAACTGCATGCATTTAAAACATACACACACAACACTCTTGCGGAAGATTTATATATAAAACGTAATAGATAAATACATTATGTAAATGCGCAAATTCACATTGAAATAACAGTAAACATAGACATGCAACATAAAAAGGAAATACCCATAAATATAAACACAGTTATAAATCATACACTGGATAAATCCGTAAAACTAAACACAAAAATAATAATGCAGCATGTAAATTTTATCACACAGTTAACACTTATCTTGGTAAGAATGTCATCAACTGCATGCAAACCTTCCACGAACCTCCCAGCCTTAGACCACACTATTCATCACTCTCAATAGTGAGTCACCCCCGAGCTGGGACTAAACTCCACTCAGGTAAAGGGTTCCTAACCAGGCTAATGGCTCATGGAAAACAAAAAATACTCCATCACATGTGCCTACTCAAACTAAAAGCCTACAGTCTCTCATTCCCCACATGCCTGTCCCACCCAAGGAAGTGTGCCCCTTCTCTGCTCAAAATTCCCTCGGCTTCCCCACTTCCCTTCCAGGGCTTCAACAATAGGCTGAATAGGAAGTCTCAGAGCCCTGCAGTTGTAGTTTAGCATCTTCAGAAAATCAATTCCCAACAATTCTCTCACCCAGAGAGAAATTGCTCATGGGCCTAACAACCTGCCTCTTCAATACCCCTTGAGCCTGACAACCCGCTTCTTTAGTATCCCACGGGCCTCACAACCTGCTTCTTCAGTCCATCTTCCCAGCTAACCAGCTACACCAACCTCTGTGGCCATGAATACAAGCTCGATATAGTGACATAAAGTATGGAGGATAACTAATTGCGTGAGTGAAAATGGTCATGGAATCGTCGCTGAATGATGGAAGGAATCATGGAAAAGATGATGGTAAGAATTATGGGGGAAGTGTGAAAATGAGCTAAGTCCCAACAATATGTATGCATGTCCCCAACTTAACACTTGTCATGTTGGGAGCTACTTTGGCCCACTTGTCCCCAACTTTAGAACTTAGGATAAAATGATTATCCATACTTTATGATTTAAGAAATATTAATATAATATTCCTTTTTGGCTCGAGCTCCCTAGCTTATCCCCTTTCCTTAACTTAGCCCCTCCCTTTCCCTAACTAGTGGAGTTTAGTCCCTGATCTCTTTTATCGTGGTTGGTCTATGCACAACAATGTATTTTATATTAAATATGAGACATGTACAAAAACATGCGCACTGGCCTTTAACATCTAGGCTCTCGAGCCTAATAAAAACATAAGCATCATAGCTTATAATAACTGGCTCACCATCCTATAGAACATATCATATACACAAAGGCTCCCTGGACTCAACATCGTGCACACTTAAGATGTTGCACACGGTATCCTGGAATGTGCACACTTCCTCATTTTACTGCGTAGTACATGTGCGCACTATGCCATGAAATGTGCATACAAGAATGATATCAAAACAACTCACCAACTTAAGTACATTTGTATTTACATTTACAATTGGGTTCAATCTTAGGGATATTACATGACGCACATAGTTCACATCCAACACTTTGTTGACCCACGTGGATGTGTGTGTGCTGATTTTGGTGGAATTTCACATAAATTCATGAGTCTTTAATATAGTTTTGGCATATTGCTAAAATAGGTTTTGTAAATGCTAGAAATATGTTGTGTTTGTTTTGATCTTTTCTTCAACCATTGTGTGTATTTCTTGTGAGAAATGTTTCGGTGTTAACACCTACCACTGTCACCTTAGTAAGAACTTCCCTCGTTTTAGTGATGGAAGAGGTCCACCACAAGGGAGGCTTCCCTAGTGACCTCAAGGGATCAAAATAACAAGTATAGTAGCCAAGCCTACCACCCCCTCTCTTGATCACTAAAATATTGTTCTATGTCAAGGTAGTACAAGAGGTATGAGGTTGTTTGAGTACCTTCCCAAAACAAGAACACTTTACAACATATATATGATTATTTCCAAGTTGAAGCATGCAATTAATATCTCTTAAAGACACTATACAAGATAAGTTGCAATGGCTATTATAAATTTTCAGAAACAAACAATGATATAATAGTAGTAAATGATTTATAACAACAACAATCAATCAATGCTCAAAAATGCAACAATTGAACATGAAATATTAGCATACATCCACTAGAACATTATCTAATTGTTAGATGTAATTTTTGAAGAATTTAGGTCATCTTTACAAGAGTGTATGCAACAAATTATAGTGTTATCAAATATTTGTAGAAAACTTTTGTAAAAACAACAAATTATCCAATGATTTTTCCAATGTTAGTGTTAGTTAGGTTAGTATAATGCTTAATATAGTTGAGAGAATGAGTTTGTCAAACAATTCACCATGAGAACACTTTAAAAACAATGCCTTTAAAGGGCTATGGAGTCTTATAACAACAAATGAAACTAGGCTTGGGTTATGGCCTACTTGAAACCAAGAGGTAGGATTCAAACTCTAAGGTGCTAGTGCCTTAGTGTATTAGGGTTTGAATCTTGAGGAGAAGGAATTCTAGGGTGCAGTCACATTTTGGCCCTAGAAACTATTTCTCCCTTATTGTAGCTTCAACTAGGCCAAATCAGAAGTATAGGGATAAAATCCTAAACTGCTAGCACTTTAGGGCTTTAGGAGTCTAACCCTAGCAAGGATTCTTTCACAAATTTTGGACAAAATTTACCTTGTGAGAGGAAAGAGAACTTATGTTCCTCTCTTAGGGTTTCACTAAGCAGGAGATATAGCATGAAATATCAAATTTACCATGAAACATTAATAACACAAGAATAAAATTGCAGAATATTTAATTACTTCACCAAGATACCATGAGATAAAACCATAATTGCATAAATTCCCATCCAAAATCAGCAAAGAGCATCCACAATTTACCTTCCAAGCATATCACATGAGTTTAAGAGAGCTAGTAACCCTTAGAGGGTGAGAATTTCAGAAGTGTCTCTCACAAAGGTGAGAAGTTGTGATGATAAAATGAAATGTGAGGGTGGCCTTTTTATATGAGGCCACCCTAATACAATTTTTCCACATAATTTGTCAACAACATAAAGTAAGTGGGGTTGACCCCTTACATTGCCTCTAACAATATGAAAAAATATAAAAATACATAATAAAACCTTAAAAAGGGTGATGGCATGTGCTATAAGGGTGACATCATGCTAGGAGAAGGTGATTTTATGCCTCCAAACGCAAACGTTGGGCCCCCAAAGGCCAAGTGGCATCCTCCAGGGGTGAAAGAGTGTTAAGTGAGGTGTCTCCTCACCTACATCCATGCTAATCATCTTTGATACCCATCCATCCATCAAAACCCTAGCCAAGAAGATGACATCTAGGGATAGAAAGTGATGTCAAGGGCCTCCAAAGGCCACATCCAAGGGAGAGAGATCTGCGATCATGTCTCCAAGTGATTTCCAAACACCCTCTACTACAATTTCCTCCATCCTCTGTGAAAAAAATCCCTAGGGTACTCTACCCAACCTGTGGGGCTTCCAACCCATATGTATGGAATAATGACTAGAACTTCTCAAACCAAGACCATCTTTCCATCATCCATGGTACTAAGAATGTGAGATCCATTTTCTGAGGGTGGTGAGTCACTAGATGACCCACTTCTCTCCATCACACATGCCAAAGTCCCGTAATAAAGGCACAATGTCATGGGTACAATCCTAGGACACCCCTTAAGAACCATGTTAGGGGAATACAAAACAAGACAAAGTATAAGATATGGTTAGCCAAAGTTCATAAGAAATATTAGTCCTGAAATCATACAATGTAAGCTACAACTTAAGATATAATCCATGTAAGATAATTCACCTTGGTATCCCCTTCAAGCATCACACCAGCCCGGAAATCCATGTGTGTTACCAATTTTTAGTATGGGAGGGTATTCATCTAGCCCTATTAGGTGTACAACCTAGGAATGTAATAAAATAAATTATGAAGAGGGATAGGTCCCAAGAGTGACAAGGGAAAACGAAAAGCCCACCAAGATTAAGTGTGAAAATGATATGGTTTAGGGATTAATTTAGGGCTTATGGTGTTAATCCATTTGTTGGGTTTTTTTTGTCACTTGGGTGAGAAAAAAGAGGTCCCTTAACTATCTAGTCATGCTATTAAGACATCATAGCAGTTTGTTAGTTGATTAGTGGCTCAACTAAATAGAAAACAATAAGTAAAATAACAAGGAAATAAAACTAAACTAAGCATTTAACCAATGAAATACATGCAAGAAAGAGACACAAGGACTAGCTACCAAATGGTATTGATATTCAAATTTATAACACCTTGGTGAAATATGGGAAGTTATGAGTCCCCTCTTCCTCCTTGGGAAAGATCTAGAGTCCCCAAATACAAATTTTTCTCTCTTCTAACAATGGCTAAAAATGTAAATACAATGGTGAAGAATTGATGGTTGAAATTATCAAGATGAGAGAGGCACAACCCTTTCTATGGATTCTCAAAGAGTTCTAAAAGAAATATGGCTTCTCAAAGATAAATTGGACAACATAACAATACTCAAATTTATTCTTATTCTTTGCATACAATGGCCCTTTATTTATAGGAGGATGGAAATATTTTTCCAAACTATTTTCCAATGTGAATGGGAGGCCTTTGGAGGTACCTCCAATCCATTTCAGTGGTCCCAAGGAAACATTTGGGGGATATTTTGGGTATGGGGGAGATCCACTCCATCCCAAATGTGGTTGAGGCCCGACCAAACTAATCAATTCATTGTTTCTGCATCCGCGTGGGTATTTCGACTATCAGTGGCATGGACCATGCAATGTGCACATCATACACCGTGTTAGCGCATGCAGATGTCTGTGTGCTACTTTTTCTAGATGTGCGTGGGTTTCCAGAACCACTTTTATATAGTTTATGATTGTCTTTCTAAATTGAGTGTAATCCTTCCATAAGTATTGGTAGTATTATGTGTTTGTGTTAATTGTTTCTTCATCCATTTTTTGCATTTGTGGTGAGCCATTTTTCGATGATAACAGATGCCCCCTGATGTGTGAGGTTAGGAGCATACATATAGCCGAAATACATCATAGTTTCTTTTGGTGATGATGAAATTGTGTAGAAAGTGAGAGAACTCGAATGTGAGGAGATGTGAGAGACATCCATTGGAGGGAGAGGGGATAGAAGATCAGTACAAAGTATCCTAGAAAAATTAAAAGTGTTTGTACAAATGAGGCGAGCATGCCCCATGCTCATATCATGAACCCCTAAAAGGAGAATGGGGACTGATATAGTTGATGACGTAGATATATGAAATTCCCTTAGGGGCATCGGAAACAACAAATGAAGGTTTTGATGATGAAATAGAGTGTTGAATGACTCAGAGGCATTGATGTCCTAACAAATTAAGAGGTCTTCGGTTGCTACTAAAAACTGCAATGGTCACAAAGTAAGATCCACCATAACATGAAATTGTGAAGGGTTCGAATGTCATGGGGATCAATGAAATTAGAGAGAAATGAAGAATCTACATGTGTCATCCGAGGCTACTCATTGTCAATGGAATGAGAGTCGATATATTTCCACCATTTTGGGAATTTTTTGATGTCAACACGAAAGGGGATGCGATGATAAGGAGCAAAAAGGATTTTGGATATCCGATTGATCAAAATGGTGTCAAAAACTATATTGGTACAAGTGAATGGGGTAATAATCATGAACAATGTCTGGAATATATGGGATTCAAGAACTTCCCTTGGTTGGTAGGTTTGGATGGATGGCAGCAACTGTAAAATACTATCTAGTGTCAGGGGACGACCAAATATGAGTAAAACTGTGGTGAATGGATGATATTGCAAGGAGATGTAATATAGGTCAAAAATAGAGTGTTGTGGGACATAGGTGTTTGTAATGGTCATATTTTTGGACAGGGTACAAAATCTTTCAGAGGACATGAGAGGGGTAAATTCCCCAACTAAGGGTTCCATGGGTTGGTGTGTGCAAAGGAACAAACGTTGTCGACTGCGAAAAAAAAATCTATTGTAGTTAATAGAAGGGAAAAGTGCTTTATACTAGAGAAAATGAATCCAAAATAATTGGGTTGGAAGTACATGGGCATAAATGGGTGCTCTAGTGAAGTATGTCTTGGTCATCTGGGGGTGCAAGTAGAGACTGGTGGAAGGTGGGGGTACCATTGGTTAGTTTCTGTACCAGGTAGATGAATGGAAGATGACATTGGGGATGGGAAATTGATGTTGGATGATATGTAGGGTTAATGATAATGCAGAGGTACATTTAATGTAACCAAAAAACATAATGTGGGAGTCCATAATGGGGTGGTTAGCATGATGATGAGGAAGAAGTATGAGGTTCTTTCTCTAGGGTGTAAAACTACTAGGACTCCTGAGCCTAATGGATAGAACAACATGAGTTTCAATATGCCAAGGGGGGAATATATGTGGGACAACTCATGGAGGTGAGAGAGCTACTGGATGACAATACTTGAATGCAATGGAGGTGATATTGAGGATAAATCTCAGGAGGTATGATTGGAGAATGCAACTATGAATAGAGGGTTGAATTTTATGCCAACTTGGAATATATACCTGGAGAGGCCAAGGGAGTCCATAAATTATGTTGTAAAAGGGGATGCTAGTGAGGACCTACACATTCAAACCAAATACCCAATGCAAAACATATCTGAAAATAAAACATAGTTAAAAGTTTCTTGATAATGAAATGTGGACAAGTGATGTGTACCTTTGCCTAAGGTTCCAAAAGGGGTCCTCAGGGCTTTGGAATGGAATGAGTATCTGAGAGTACCGTTGTGACGGTGAGGGAGTCTATATCCCGTAGGTGTGAACGGTGTGAGAAACAAAGCTCGAATGATCTAGAACAGACACGAGGAAGTTTTGCAAAAGGGCGTATATAAGGGCATGGGGCCCACATAACCACCTCATTTTTACTTGTTGTTATGGAGGTCTGAGAGACGTTTACATGGATGTTTATGAGCCTTGGGAGAGCTGATGAGCTTGGATTTGAGTGGGAAGAGATCCAAGTAAGATGTCAAAATCTCCTACATAATGTTGACATGTTTTCGGGAGGGTAGGGGACCACACAAAGGGTCGTAAAACCATTGGTTTGGGTGGAGTAGTTGGTCCATGTGGAAGATCCAGTAATCCATGGAAATACATGCACATGTTTAATTGATAGAGCCTTGTGTAGTGTGCAGCTGTATAAATGTAACCCACACATATCTGCACGGAGTTTGATTTTCTAGCCACGCGAAGGAGGGTTGATCATGGGCACGACTATTTGAGTAACAACCATGCCAATATGCACGACTATAAGAATAAAAATTTCCCAAATGTGCACGGATGTCGAACAAACGGTCATGCACATAAGCATGTGAGAACTACTTGATTGTTTGGTGAACAATCACGCGAGTATGCGTGGCTTTTTGGTGAACAATTGTGTGGGTGTGCGTGACTGTAAGTGAAACAGTCGCGCAGATGTGCGCAACTATTATGGGAACAGTCACGTAGCAAAAACAAGGAGTTTGTGTTGCTTGATTGGAGTTTGTCATGATGATAAGCTAACATAGCGCATGTTTTCATGGATGTAGGTTATCAATCAGAGAGAGAGGATGATCTAGGTGGATATTGGTGGCCACCCACTTGTTCCAAATTCCACTCAGCTCATCTTGACAGTTTTTATTTTAGCACGTTTCTCTATAGAGGTGACATATCTTTGTAATTATGGGTTCTGAACTTGCAGGGATATCTTGAAGCCCTACACAACATCCAAGTGGATATTGGTGGCCTCCCATCTATTCCAATTGGCTTATTTTGGGAGTTTTCATGTCAGTACATCTTTATTTACTTCTGGGGCCGTTTTGAGGCCTAAACAACATTTTTTGAGCTTGCTACAATTGAACTATTGAAAAATTCAAAGTTTAATGACTTGATGTGTAATTCTCAAAAATACCTTTCCAATGGGCTATCACACACCTTAAATGAAGATTGTATGCAAAAGTTACATCCCCAGGAAGTTGATGCACTAACTTACGCCAATGGGGCCCACATGAATTTTGGTTCTTCATCTACTAGGGTTAGGTTTTTGGATGTCTATGGATTTGGAATTCATGTTTATTGTAAAAATGCCTTCAGAGCCTCATTGTACTCATATTATTGTGAATGAGCGTAGCCAACACATCTCTTCTCAGAGATAAGCTGCCACCATTCTAGAAAGTTCATTCACTTTGTATTTTTATAGTCTCTGTACATTTATTTCATTAATAGAAATCATGTATTGTTGTATTTCTCTATTTCTGGAAATATTTGTGTTTATTTCATTATAATATCTCTTCTTTCATTTCATTCCGAAAATAATCTGGATCAGTGGTATCAGAGAAGGATTCTCTTGATTGTTTTTTAGTGTATGTCCCCAACAAGGTCTGAGTATAGCAAGTTGGGTCTCAAGCTTGTCTCTCTTGAGGAAAATCTCTCTCTCACGCCCAATAAACCCTCCATGGAAAAAGAAAAAAACATGGTGGAGTAGAATATTCTATTAACCTATTTCTTGAGCAAGCTCTCACGCGATAGAGGAACGATATGATGAAGTATTTTTCCCACATCCTTCAACACCTGATGATAGCAACATACACATCTTCATCAAGTGGCCACGTTGGAGGAACCTCACCCTTCAAGGTACAAGTTAATTTTGATATTCCTTTATTTGAAGGTCAGATAGATGCGGATGCCCTATGAAAATGCTTAAATCTTCTAAATGGTTATTTCTATTTTCACAATTTTTCCAATAGGGAAAAGATAACCTTCACACTACTCAAGGATCTCCCCCATGTCAAACATTGGTGGGAAACGTACTGGGAGAAAAGTTCCATAGAGGAATCTGAAATATATGGGGTCAATCCCATTTGGTATTTTTTTGTGGATGCAGTCAAGGAACAATATTACCCCATTGATAAATATGAATACCCGTACATGAGATGGACCACACTGCAGCAAGAGAGGGGTCGAACGGTGTTAGAGTTCACAAATACTTTCCATACCTTGCGCACCAAGCTGGGTATCAAAGACTCTGAGTGACATATGTTTATGAAATAGAGTGGGGCTTTGCATAGGTACATCCAAACCATAATGGATTTCCTAAACATCTCATCACTGGGAGCTTCCTATCGATATGTTGTCAAAATCAAGAAGAAATTTAGTCACAAGAAAAAATGGGATTTTGGGTCTGCCAATCCACAAGAACCAAAGAATAATAAAGACAACCCTAACCAAAAGCCTCCTGACAACCAGTCCAAGACACAAGAAAATAAGGGTAAGGGAAAGATCAAGAATGACACTGGGAAGTGGTGTGACTTCCACAAAATCACCTTGCACAACACTAATGAATGTTGCTCAAAATAGTCATTTTTGTTTGACATCAAAGACAAGGATCCGAACCCTGATTCAAAATCTGATCCAGAAAATAATGAAAAAAGGCAGATCATTGATGCAGACCCCACTGCTACCTTCATGATCACAACAATTAAGCCAAAAGAACCAACAGATCATGATGAGGGGGAGCACCTCTTCCATTCACATATGTGGGTGAAAGGGACATCGTTGCATTTCATTGTTGATAATGGAATCCAGAAGAACCTCATCTTAGTTGAGGTTGTCAAACAGTTAGGGTTGTTGAAAACACCACACCCGCAACCTTATAACATCGAGTGGATTTTTGCTAGGGACAAAATCTCTGTGTCAGCCAACAATGTCACTTGTCCTATGGCATTCAACCCTTCAAGGATGAGGTAGTGTGTGATGTTTCCCCTCTTGATGTCTATGATGTTTGTATGGGCCAATTATATATGTGGGAACATCATTTTTTCTATGAATATCTACCCCACAGTGTCATTATTACTCTGGGGGGTCAGCTCTAGAGGATACCAGAGGTAGTTCCGACTACTATTCCACCAAAATAGTGTCACAAGGTAATCTATCATAATGATAAATTCATTCTCTTCACAATCTGTTCAAACGATGAACAAAAGGCCACTGCAACCATTGCAGCCTTAGCACTTTTTATCTAGTAGAAGTAGATTGCAGAAGGGAAAGAAGATATTAATTCTTCACCTACTATGGTGGCTACACAATGTCCTATCAATCCAAGATACAACAGGTTGGTGGAACAAATTCAACCCTGCCAACAACAAGTTCCTGACAATGTTCCACAGACCAAGCAACGCAACTTCTCCAACAAAGCAAGAAACTCACCAAGATTTAGATTCAACAAATGCTTTCCCCTCTTCCTCAGGCACTCAACGCAATGGAGACCATTGCTTCCTAAGAGGGGAGGACTGCTCCAGGTGGATATTGGTGGCCACCCAATTGTTCCAAATTCCACTTGGCTCATCTTGACAATTTTCAGTTCAACATGTTTCTCTATAAAGGTGACATCTCTTTGTAATTAGGTGTTCTACACTTCCAGGGATATATTGAATCCCTACACAACATCCAGGTGGATATTGGTGGCCTCCCACCTATTCCAACTGGCTTATTTTGGAAGTTTGCATGTCAATACATCTTTATGTACTTCCAGGGCTATTTTGAGGCCCTAAACAACATTGTTTGGGCTTGCCAGAGTCAAACTGTTGAAAACGTTAGCACTTGATAACATAATGTGTAGTTCTCGAAAATAAATTTCCAAAGGGCTATCACACGCCTAAAATTGAGATTGTATGAAAATGTTACGACCCGGGGAAGTTGATGGACTAACTTACCCCAACAAGGCTCACATGACTTTTGGTGCTTCATCTCCTAGGGTTAGGATTTTGGATGTCTAGGGTTTTGGAATTCGTGTTTATTGTAAAAAGGCCTTTAGAGCCTCATTGTACTCATCTTCTTTCGAATGAGAGTAGTCATCACATCTCTTCTCAGAGATAATATTCCACCATTCTAGCGAGTTCATTCACTCTGTATTTCTACAGTCCGTACATTTATTTCATTAATAGAAATCATGTATTGATGTATTTATTTGTTTATCGAAATATTTTTGTGTATTTCATTGTAATATCTTTGCTTTCATTTCGTTCCTAAAATAATCTGGATCATAGGATGCCAGTACAGTGGAGGGACAAAAGTTGGCAGTCTCTTAGGAGGGAGGTGGGGGAATATGCATGGATACAACGACATTTGTGTTGGGCCAATTTTCTACGTTTTTTATTGCTCACTGATTCGGAGTCAGGAGTCGCTACTAGATTTCACAGTGCAAATGTGGTAGTCATATAGGAAGTGTTTCTTGGCACGTGGGAGAGATTTGCGTATTACCATAGATATTGACATATATTTTATTACTAGGCTCTCATTCCAGGGGGCTGATTTGGCAGTACAACTGCGAATACTGGCTGCGGTGACAGTGGGAGCACTAGTCGGACGATACTTCTTGGGGATGACAATGATGAGTGGTGGCTCTATCAACATAAAATCCATTGATTCTCTAGAGGTACAAGTGTCCTATGCTATGGTGGTCTGGATCTATGGGTCACTGGGGACACATCATATTTTTGGTGTGCACATGGTCGTTGTAGAGAAAACCATGAGTGGTTGGATGTTTTCTTGGGCCTGGTTGATGCGCACATGCATGGTGGCATAGATGGATCAATCTGTAGTAGCCAAAGGTGGTGAGTTTTCCTTGGGCTCTGTCTTTTGTGCATTTATGTTTGAGAGGGTGGTATTTCTACACCCTCAAAATATTTTGGATTTGTCAGCGATGCAGGATCCGATACTAAGGAGGTGGGCAAAGTTGAGGCCCCGTTAGAGGGGCACTACTTTAATCCTAAGTTCGAGCGGGTCTAGTGAAAGACCCATTAGGTATTTTATGAGTTCCCATATCATGGGATTGATTTTTGACACCATCCAGGAATGTGCCTATCGCCTAGGGAGGATTAGGACGACATAGATGAGTGTATGATACTTCTGTATTTGTATTTTTTTGTTGATTTTATTTATATGTATATTTCTAGTACTGATACATATTTGTTGGTTTGGTTATGTAGATGTGGGACCCAGAGTTCATGATGTGGATGTTTCTCAGGGGTTGGAAGGTGAGCAAGAAGAGGAGGGAAGAGCCATGAGGCTTCACTGGTATGATGATCTGGGGTTAGGCTCATCACATGCAGCGGGGGTAATCCCAACAGAGGGTCGGGAAAGAGCTGAGCCAAAATCCCATGACCAAGATATGGAAGAGCTGATGAGGTTCTTCGAGGGTGTTTTGGATGGAGTGCCTGAGGATTGTGGGTTTGGATCCGAGACAGGGGTGTCCTAGAGTTGTGCATTGGTGGGGACACGTGTTGGAGGTCGTTGATTTGACAAGAATTAGTTGTGGGTGTGGCTATGATGGGGTATATCCCTACTATGGATATTCCTCCGGGGGGAGCTCTTCCAGTTGGTGATGATGTACCGCAGTTAGAGTCACCCTAGATGACAAGGTGACATTTTGCAGGTGGACCCTGATTTTGTATGATTGTATAGGAGTTTGTAAAATACCATTTTGTATATACTGATTGATGGAGATGACCTAGCCAGTGGAGCTAAGGCATGTTGTATTTTTGTATCAAACACATATTTTAACACTTATGATCTATATATGAGTAAACCGTATGGTTATGTTTATGTGTTTGATGTTTTGGTGATGTGGTTGGTGCACTTGTTTTTATTAGATGATGGATGTGATGTGTATGTTTAATGTGATAAATGCCAATCTAGTACTTTATTTTCCATGTGATCTACCATTTGATTGAGGTTTCTAGAAATATGAGTAAATGTGATGGACTCAAAATTTCATGACATAAGTTTGACTTGTAGGTACTTGCAATACATACATGGATCTCAGACATGATACACATTGTTGAGCTTATGGACGATGAGATGAGAATCTAGGAGAAATATAAGGTGACAAATATGAATATGACTAGCCTTGGAGAGGAGACCAATGGCGGCGACATATTCTACTTGATTTTTGGTGGCAGGACCGAGGCATATGCCACTGGTATGTAGCAACACATGGTTGAGTGTGTAAATGGCCCAAGCTGCTGAAGTTAGATTACAAGTCCAACGACTGGCTACGTCTGTGTACCCGATGTGGTAAGTGAATAGAGAATTCATCTATAGAAAACAAGGACATTGGATTAGGCTTGTATAGTGAGAGAGATAAATCCATAAAACAAAGGATAAAAAATAACTAGGAAAGAAATATCGTGGAGGGCGTAAGGTCGTCCAAGTAGGAAAGGATGATGTGAGTGAGATCATGGAAGGCATATGTCATTACTTGTTGGAAATTCGCCTCAGCGTCTTTTATTCCAAAGGGAATGAAGCGATAGGAAAAGGTACCCTAGGGGGTTGTGAAGGAAGTTTTGTATTGATCTGCATGGCGGTTTTGGATCTGTTTATAGTTGAAAAATCCATCCATGAAAGAGAGGACTTCATGACCGACACATGCATCGATGACTTGATCGATGAAGGGGTAGGGAAGTTGTCTTTGGGACAAGCTTGGTTGAGGTTGCGAAATTCTATGCAAACTCGAATGGTTCCTTGTTTTTTGTTGATAGGAACAAGATGAGAAACCGAGGATGTGTATGCAATGGGGTATGTGAAGCTAGGTGTATGTAGTTTTTCGATTTTGACTTTGATCACCATGGCTTGGGAAGGGTGGAGGGGGAATTTCTTTTGGTGAACGGGGGAAATTTCAGGCCAAGTGTCAATGCGATGTTGAATAATGGCTAGGTCTAACCCTAGCATTTCATTGTATGACCAGGAAAATACATACCGATATTCCTGGAAGAGGGATTTATATGCTACAATTTCCTTTGGGGAGCATGTTTCCCCCAAGGTAATTTCTTCTACAACATTGGGCTTGACTGAAATGTCGATCTTGATTGTGGGTGAGATATTAGCCATATTACCTTCTTCAAATGTGTTAGGAATGAGTATTGGATTTTTGAACCAGTCTACATGGCCGGAGGGGATAAAATATTTAGCTTCGATGCTATAGACAAGGGCTTCTGTAGGTGGTCAAAATGCGTTGTGTGCCAAGAAAAGGGATTGATGATGAAAAGCATCCCATGGGTAATCAGGGGTGGATAGGACCTCTAAAATGTATTCATTGGATTGATAGGTGATGGAGTACAAGGATTCCATAACAGGGGAGAGTGGGATGTTGAGATTCATGGGGGTAGTTGGTGGAGGTTGAATATCGACATTCGACACTGAGGTAGATGGACTTATGAGAGGGGAATATGAACTGTCAGTAGACGTCATGAACCAAATATCCATATACTAATTGGATGTATAATGGTCTGGGGGAGGGGGAATCTCACAAATTGGTGTTACAGGAGAGTTTGGAGGATTTGATGGGAAGTCTATGCCTCGTGGTGGAATATATATGGTAAGTGGAATTGAAGGAAAAAGGTTTGGTCATGGAGGGGGAATATCATAATTTTTGGGTTGAGGATTGTGCACAATTTGAGTCATCTGGGTGTGTACGGGTAGTGTAATGGGTAGGATGGAATCCCTCCAACATGTGCATCCCTAAATGATGAGTGGGCATCGATATATGTAATGATGCATCTGACGGCACAATGTGCAAGGGCATATCCATCGCTCGTTTAATGACATAGAAATATAGTGAATGTCAGTAATGGTTGATACAGAGGAAGATGTAGGTAATATGGTTTGGCACACCACTGCTAGGGTAGTCCTAGATTGAGAGAGGGTCAGGTAGTGGTGCATTTAATGGCCATTCTAAGAGAAGATCATGCAAGCGTTCCTAGTTCTCAAACTAGGAATTTTGGAGGAGGAAGGTTCCTGTGAGGCCGGTGGAGATGAGGGTGGGGGTAGTAGTGGTGTACTTATTGGTTTTGGAATTAGATTTTGTAACTCAAGTAAATCAAGAAATATATTGGTAGGGTGTCTAATGGTGTTTCACAATGCACATTGGGATGGCATGAGGGGTGGGGAAGGGAGAGAAGGTTCCTACTTTTTTCATGTGCCTTGGTGGTTTGTGGTAGTGCCCCCTATTCCAAAGTTAATGTATCATGTAGTGGTAATATTTCCCCCAACTATGTGACCATTTGGGTGAGTGGATGGATGTGCCACTGATCACGGTAATGGGACCACAAGTTGCGGTGGAAGAGATAAGCCTGTTATCGTAGCTGGTGGTTCTAGATACCATACAGGGATGGATATGACCATATTTGGTAAGGTGAGGCTAGCAACAACTTGATATGATGTTACTCTTGGGGGGGGGGATAAATAAGGGTATTTGGTTGATGGCATGTGGGATTGTCTTCCAAATGGGGATTTGACCCAATTGTGGTGGATTCTCCAATTTTTTGTCCAGAGGAGTCTGTGTAGGGAGTTCTTGAGGAAGTATCGAGGTTGGCTGGGAAGGATTGGATGTGGAGTTTGATGAGATCTCAATGGAAGAGGGGTCATGTATCTCTATTCCATCATCCATGACAAAGAAAAGAATGAAAGTGGTGGGATTGAGGTGTGGGAATCCTTGGTATGTACCAAACAAGGATGGATCCTGAAATAGCCCCAATTTGAAATCTATCATAAGGACAAGTTCAACGCTTGAGCAGATAAGTGGCAGGATGTTATCAATGTGTATTGATTGGTTGGGTTCATGGCGGGTTAAATGATCAATGGTAATGATTTTCCCATTGTGAGGGAAGAGAATGGTGTGAAATACCAAGGAAGATACAACCTACATGGTGTACATTTAGCTTCATCCAAAGAGGATATATTAATCAAATTGGGCATCAATGACTTTGATGTCAATGAGAATTGTGTTTTCCCATGGATCAAACATAACATTTTGATACGGGTCTTCTGGTTGGGATGGTATATCATCATAAGATCAAAAAGTGATGGTGGAGGGGATCACCTCAGGTGACATGATTTGTTGCCATACTAATTTGGACATGATACAAGTGGATGCTCCTTCATCTACGATGCAATGATGGATGGTGATATTCTGGATTTTGACAAGAATCTGAAATGCGACTAAGGATGGGAGTCACATATCTACTTTGTATAAGCCAAATGTGATCACATGAGTTCCTATAGGATCCACTGCCCCCAATTGTGAAAGAAATTACTTTTGTTGGGAAGGGCATGTTTGAAGGACTTCCATAATTGACATGGCAGTGGGCGATTGAGAGAGATCATCAGTAACTCTATAGCTATGGGAAACCTAAGCATGGGGATTATTCACATTCCTGCATAAGGGTGCGCATGGCATGCATGTGATGGATTCAATGTTAGGATGCATGATCACCAATGGTTGTCCAGTTAGTGGCTGGGAGCATCTGAAGTGGTAGGTAATGTGTCAGGGGTTGTACCGTATTAGAGACTATGATTTATTAAGAGGATTTCATCTTCATTGGTGAGGAGGATACTGCGATCGATGATGTTCCATGAGTGGGGTTGGTTAGGTGGAGGGAACAATCCCTGGGGGTGTGGGCGTTGGGCCCCTTCTAGTTGAGTATTAAGGACTCCTTGATGTGGGATAGAATTTTGTAATACCTCCGATGGTGGTGGTGGTATATAAGTAGGAGGTCCCTATGGTGGACCTTGGGGGTTAGATTCCCTTTGGGGGTTCATGGCCTCTTTCATATGTTTATAATCAATGATTTGGGGAAATGGTGAGTGTAATGGCCATATTCGCCACGTAATGCGTGAGGGTAATTGGTTCAAAGATTGGTATTTATCCCTTATCATGGTTGACACTTGTTATTGTCCTCTTGAGGGTTTTGATTGGGTTGGTGCTGATTTCCACCAGCTTGAGGGTTTTGTGGAGGGGGGTTCCCTCCTTGTCCTTGGTTCCTATTCTTTCCTTTCTTCCAGTTATTATTGGGTTGGTGAGGGGTATTGGTTGTGTTAAACTATTCAAAATCTTGAACCTGTTGAATGTGGGAATGTTGGTTGAAATTGACCCATGCCCAATGTTGTCCATGTGAATGTACAACCGGTTGGGGTGCACCTGGGAAGGGATAATATGGGTTACCCTGTGGGGGTCCATATGGGTTGTAATAAGTGGAGGTGGCTTCATTATTACTAGGTGGATATGAAGTTGTTTATGGGGGTATCGACTATGGGACAAGGATTAGTTGAGGAATGGTCATGGGTAGATGTGTACTCATGGTAGTTAGAGGAGGGGCCACGAATGGTGGTGGGGGTGGTAGGGGAGGGTAATATGGATTTCCCCCATATGGTGGAAGGTATGGATTGTTTCCATATGCAGGTACCTACTTTGAATATAAGACATGGATCTGATCAACCCATTAGCAACGTGCGATGTGTCAGGTTTGTCCTGGCCAAATGAAAAAAGAAGAGGAGCATTTGGAAGGACATTGTATAGGTACCCTAATTAGAAGTAGATGAGGTCAAAATGTTGCACCTTGGTGATGGATTTTTCTTTAGTTTGGGGGAGGTCTAGAGCCACATCTTTGGCAAGGATAGGAATGAGTGAATGGAGGAACCAATCTAGCCTTTGTTGTGGAGTTGTATCTGCCTTGCATATGCTTCGACGTCTACTACACTCATGAATGTGGTCATAGATATGAACAACAATGGTTTGTTTTCATTATGACAAAATATCTAGACCAGTATCATGATGAACAGGGAGTTAAAAAAATGATAGGAATGCTTTGGCTAGAGACTCGAAGGTTGCATGGGAACTAGACTTCTCATCTATGTACCATTTGGTTGTAGTTCCTATGAGGGTTCTCTGAAATAACCATAGATGAATGAAATATTCCATTATTTTATTGGAAGAACACCACAAGTGGAAGGACATGACATGGTTGGTTGGATCTGTTGAACACTCAAGGCACCCTAAAAATCCTATGTCAAATTTTACTTTTTGGGTACCACTTGATCTTTTGCACTGTCTGATTCTACTTCAATATGAAAAATGCTGCCTTTCATTATCACTTTTGTTTATAATTTAAGTCTCTCAAAGTTTTCTTGAGCATGAAAAAACCCATAGCTAAAAAGACTAACACTTAATTAAAGAATCGACAGTCAAGAATTTTCCCCGATGCGCTTAATTCGATCGGCGTCGGAGGACTAAGAATGAAAGGAAATCACCCAAGAGAACCGAGGTCATCAAGCATTGATCTTCGTCGCATCGGAAAACATAAGTTTTTCTTCTGTAACAAGCATCACTCAAGGATATCACCGAAGGCCGATCCCTTTCGGTGTCAGTAAAAGGTGAAAAGAGTAAGCATTGAATGAAAATGAAACGATATCACCGATCGTCGACTTCCGAACGTCATCGGTATTGGGGGGATTTCAAAGATGATAATACACAAGGAAACTATGTGTTAGGTTTATTTTTGAAGGTCGGTCCCCAATACTTTTTGGCATCGACAGTCTAAAGTTAAGATATATCACTCTACTTGAAAAAAGTCTCGAGTCCTACCATCAACTGCAAGATGAGTTCTTGGTTTTCATTACAATGTATCTCGAGTCAGTGGTGCTATGCCAACACCATACGATGAATTCAATTGACGTCGAAGGTTTTGCAGAAGGATATCAATAAAAATATAAAACAACTTGGAGTGACACTAAGCACAAAATCGGGGTTAACTTACAATAATTTTGGACAAAGAAAACACTATATTCACATGCAAAGAGAAAAAAACGATGCATTCAACTACTATGACTAGAATCCTTTCGTCAAAATTTTGAGACTTTATATATTAGACTCCCATTAGGCTCAGGTTACATATAGTAGAAAATGTCTACACCTTTTGGCCAACCAACCTGGTTACATTGAGAACATAAAAAAATTCACAAGAAAAAGGGGAAGACTATCAAAATTTTGCACCACATCTGAGAATACAAACAGAGTCTACCCATCATGCCTCTTCTACGTGCGAACTTTCTCCCCGGCTTCCTCGCGCTCCTGGAGGTGTTGTCATCTTTTTTTCTTCTGACACCCTTTGCGCTTCGCGCAACTGCACGATTGTATCTTGTGATTCCCAAAGTTGCAGCTTGAGCCAGGTTGCGTTCCCTTCATGAACTTGTGGCACTGACACCTCAAGGTTCTTTTCAACCAATTTTCGATGTAATTCTCTATTCTCCTGGTAAAGTTCAGCTATGGAAATTTGTGCCTACTCAAGATTCGGAATAGGTCCTCGGACATTATAACCTGAGGATTTTGTCTTTCTCGCGTGACTCCCTCTCCCTCGACTTGTGGTTCTGATAGGATCTATCTAGATAGCACGCATTAGGAGGTCCTCGGCGGCTGATTGTGCACATGACTCAACTGGGATTTGGATTTCCCCCCCGACTTCCTTATTTTTTTTGGACCTTCCTCTCCTCCGCGGTATCTGTTGTTGAGGAAGCATGGCTTCCAACTTATTCCCTTCCAATGTAACTTCTTCCACTTCGGCCGCTGCACGAGGAAATACTATTGTTTCTGCGTGAAGGTAGGAATCTCCCTTTGAATCCTCAGGAACACTTGCTGCAAACAAGAATGAGTCCTAGGCATTTTGTGTCTCAATCCTGGCGCTTCGGCTGCCTCATAGGCCCCATATTGATTTTGAGGAGTTCCCATGGTGCGAAAATGGATCTACCTTATGTGTGGGTGACTTGAAAAAGGCCCAAAGAAAATAATTTGATCAAGCTACGCTCACGAGACGAGTCAGTGCATAACCTCGACTGGTAAGTAGAACACATACGAAACATCTGGAATTTATAACAGAGCGGGCAGTGAGTCGAAATGTGCCAAGGAACATTGAATGCCTTACGACAAAATGTTTTAAATAATTTCTATGTCACGTCCTCTTTACGGGTATGATCCAGAGCATGTGAGATGCAGTCGAAAGGCGTTGCAGAGGATGTGTGGTATGATCACATCAATTTATTTTAATTCCCCAGCCTCCATAATGATTTGATGATGGTTGATGCACCTATTGCGACTAATGTTTGAGCAACTTTCCTCGACTTGAAGCATTTAACAACTTCCCTTATGATAGTATCCGGCTCTTTTGGAACTTATTCGTAATTTCAACACATGTTCAGCTTTGACATCCTTTCTCGACCCCAAGGGCCAACCAGCCACTGGCGTGACTTTGACTCTCATGTTTTTTGTACTTGATATTTCATGCTATGGTGTGTGGATATAACCCACCCTAACTGAAGGAAAATGACGACGCTAACAAAGACAGTGCAAGTGATTCGAAGGGTTGAAGAGATCATGTAAGTCGCAAAAAATCAAGCTTAGCGAGATTTAAAGGTATGCACTGGTGTTGATTCTTCATGCTTACGTCTTTACATATATTTTGCTGAGTATTTTTCTGTAAGCAATTTCTAAACGATTTTAATTCCTATTGTAGGAAAGATCCCTTCAACTATTGAGAAAAAATGGCTTCGTAACCTCGCTGAGGAATTCAAGAGAATCTGGGTTCGAATATCAACAAGGTGATGAAGGATATCAAATTGCCCGAGTTTTCCACACCCAAAAATTTTGTCGACATAGTCGAATCACATGCCAAACAAGATTCTTCATGGGTTGAAAGACTAGAAAAGGTGACTGAGACAATACCAGGATAGGTACAACAATTTCTGGAACATCCGATCAGCACTCGGGTTGTGCTTCAACAATTAAGTGCTAGTCTGGTCAAGTATCGAGTGCATGCAGTGGAGATCAGAGAAGTTCACACACTCTTGATGGAACAACACAGATTTCCATATGCCCAAACCTGCGAGGCATTGTTCATCAGTTGGTTAGAGTATGAGAAAATTCACCCTTTCAAAGGGATATCTTGAGATGATTGTTGGAAAATTGTTAGAAGAGAACGTCACGTGGTGAGTTTTGTTTACTTATCTACACTTAGCCATTATTTTCAGTTGAATTTTATGTTATAAATAATAACATCGACCAATTAATTAGAGGTCGATGGTTATTGTAAGAGACTATTTTTTTGGTTTGTTAAGAACTATTTTCGAGCTAGCTTTAATCAAGAAGTCCTTCTGGACCAGAGACAAAGTTATATTTTCATCAAACACATGTGTGATTCAATGTGAAGAATAACTATTTCCTATATTGTTTCATGAACGAATGATGTAACGAGTAAGAGCAATTAAATATATTTTCAAGTTATCTGGTGCAATGTTTTGTTCTTTTCGTTATGATGAAGATGAATCGTTGTGTTATTATGTGATGGATAATTAGTGTAGGTGAATTATTTTTCTTTCCAATTATCTTATCATATATGTGTTTTCTTTATGATAACTAGTATCTCAAATAGTAATTGGATGCTCACACAGTTAACGTATTAGTACTAGGCTTGTGGTATAGAATCGTCGTCTACATGCTTGAGTAGCGGGTTATCCAAATCTCAACCTCTTCTCCATTATTTTAGAACCTTTTCCTGTTTTGTTTCAAAGTTGGTTTATTTTGGCTTACAATCTTATATCGGTCCCACCTAAGAGAAAATACCAAAAAAAGAGAAAGTCCAAACTGAAGGAGACACCTTTGCAAGAAAACGTAAAGCGCAACGATTAATTGGTCGGATCACAAGATCTCAAGAACCATTCCACCATTAAATGCTATAGAGTCTAATTGGGCCTTGGTGGCGGGTTTGGTTCCTACTGTTGAATTAAAGGGATCTATGATCCATCGACATAATTGGTGCTAGAAGGAGGGTTGGAGAATGAATGGTTGAATAGATATTTCACATAGTATTTCAAACAACCTATAGATTCAAACAACCCACATGCATGGCTAGTCATTCCCAAGACAGGCCACACACGCTGAGTACTCCTAAAATGAGTAACTCACCACTTCCCTAGGAAGAACCTTTTCACCCTGACATACATTACGCTCTTCCTCATAAGGAATTAAATCAATTCAAAAGGATCACAAGAGAATACACCCGACAGATCGGTGCATTGTCCTTAGCTCTGATACTTCCTTGAAGAAAAAAACAAAGCATACCAGTGGTTAATACTCCCGATGATATTTTCGTCCACATAGAATAATACCTAATAGATTTTTCAATCACCGAGATCCAATATCATCTTGATCTGATACCCGAAACGCTAGTCGGCAATGTCTCTGAACTAGACGATTTTTCGGAAGAGGAGGAGTTTAACTCAGAATATGAAGATATGGAGGATAACAACGACCATAATAAAGAAAGGGGAAACCCACCAACAATAAACCTTCATTGGCCAGAGACTCTTTGGCCCTCCCGAGACCAGTCCATAACCTTCCTCGACATCCACATAAGTTACTTCCTAATTTTGACCCAGAAACCTCAGGATTGCCTGAAGATCATATCAAGAAATTTATACTAGGAATCAGACTTATGAGCTTCCAACATGAAGACATAGTTTGCAGGTTGTTCCCCTACATTTTTGATAACTCAGCCTCCACATGGTATTTTAACCTACCTGTAGGATCGATAAATAGCTAGACAAAGTTCCAAAAAGATTTTTTAGATAAATTTTCCGAACAAACCACTACATGAGCTCTGATGGTTGAACTGTTTGCAGCCACCATGAGTTCAAAAGAGAAGGTTAAATATTTCAATGAAATATTCACAACCATCTTAAACAAATTCCATCCCGAAGTGAAACCAACTCAGTAGTTGCAAATCGAAGTATATGCTAATGTGCTCCCAGCTTCTATTTCCATGTTTGTGAAAAGGGCTGCCAAACGAACTTTAGATGAGAATTTTGAAGAAGCTAAAATGATAGAATTCCATATAAAAGGGTGTAAAGAAGGCCAAGTCTCTTTACTTAAGAAATAAGTTCAACCTCCTCCTAGGAGGGGACTCCTTCTGACTAGACCGCCAGGGAAACAAGAAGAATAGACTACCGACAAGGGTAATGGAGACATAAAATATCTACAACGCATGGTTAAGAAATTATCAAACGAGATCATAGACATGAAGAGAAATGCAAGGGAAGGAAACCAAGGCCAAATGACCTATAATACTTTCTTTAAAAGGAACCCATCATTCAAATAAATTGAACCTCCCCTAGCTAACTTGAATATCGATCTAGGGAATGTTGCATCTGATTCTTTCTGTACTTATCACCAGGAAAACCACTCTGAAAGGGACTGCCTCAATGGGTACATGCCATGAATTTGATGGGCAACCAGTTTTTAGATGAGGTTTCCCTAACCGAACAACCAAGCAATTCGATTATGAATGTTGCTGACCAGGAAGAGATTGACCCACCAGAAGATACAACCATGTTGATATGGGATCCTAACCTAATTATGCTCTTTGATGACCTATTTCAGGTTCAAGAACCAATCACAGAGGTCTCAATTGTGCAAACTAGAAGTAAGGGTCCTCCTGTCTAAAAGCATCCTACTACCACTCAAACGCTAGGGGAAAGGTCAACTCTCGATCATCCAAAAGAACCTTTTTCTCCTCGTAAGAACCATATTAGCATCCATACTCGAGAATCACCCAAATTGGAGTACAACATAGTTTAAGATATGAATAATTTGAAGGCTAATATATCGGTTATGGACATATGTAGAATCCCTCAGCAAAATATTTCTCGCTACAAGTGTTGGAATCAGTAGAAAACCCTATGACAAGCAATGAGTAGCAAAGAAATCTAACTTCCATAGATCTAGTAAATAAACCAAATGTGAATACCTGCATAGAAGATAATAAAGGAAAACCTTTTGTCCCACTATTCCTCTTAACGTTTGAATTCTTCAACATGAACCTCCACAATTGTTTGGTAGATTCAAGAGCATCTTCCAACCTTATGCCCTTGTCTCTTTGCAAAAAATTAAATGTCGTTCCTCTCAATAGAGATAAACATGTAATACAACTAGAAGGAACCCATGTCAAAGTCATGGGGGAACTCAGATATGTAATGATCAGGATAGCGACACATCCTAAGTTTGTGCAAGTGATTGACATCATTGTAGTAGACATCCCAAAGGCCTATGGGTTATTACTAAATCGAGATTGGTATGAGAAATTAAATGGGTAATTTAGTACAGAATGGGCACACCTTTGGCTACCACTAAAGGGATACAAAAATATTATCATAATCGATAGGGAGAGATACCTAAAACATATGGTCACTGATCTAGAAACCATGAACGAACCCTCATCTACAAATTTCCCCGTGATAGGAAATTATTCCTGTGATTCCTATTTAGGGAAATTATTCCCTCTTCCATATGATATCCCTCTCGCTCAGAACTCCGAAAAGGTTTTTCAATAGAAATCACCAATACCGACAAAGGAAACCCTCTTCTATCAGGAACCCGTGCTAGAAATCAACGGATAAAAGATAGGAGGGAAATAAACTAATAAGAAAGAAGAAACGATTAACTTTCACTCACAAATTTGGACCATATATTTTGATGGATCTAAATCACAGGAAGGATTAGGGGAGGGTGCATCCTCATTGATCCAAAAGGTAAATGTCATTTCCTGTCCTATAGACTAGAATTCAAATGCACAAATAACACCGTCGTGTATGAAGCTCTAATAAAAGGGTTAAATAAATCTATAGACTTAAACATCAAAGAATTAAAGGTTTTCGGAGACTTGGATATTATCGTTAGACAAGTAAGGAATACTATACATTACGATTCCCTACACCTAAATAATTATCAACAAGAAGTGCATAGGTTAATAGAGCATTTTGAAGCTTTCAATATAACTGTGATCCCCAGAGCAAAGAATATCCTTGTTGATTCCCTGGACACAGGTGCTTTGAGGCTATCACCTCTAGAATATTATGAAGCTTCCCGATTCACTATGGAACTACTCTACAAACCATCGGTGCCCAACAATATTTCTAATTGGAAAGTCTTTGAAGGGGGTGAACAGATCATAAACTTTCTAACTAACTAATAAAATTTCAAAGACTTAGCTATTTACAATGAAGTATTC